>OX333072.1:38057513-38237688 GCA_946863875.1 Alloplasta piceator | reverse complement strand
AGTGAGTGAGTGAGTGAGTGAGTGAGTGAGTGAGTGAGTGAGTGAGTGAGTGAGTGAGTGAGTGAGTGAGTGAGTGAGTGAGTGGGTGGGTGAGTGAGTGAGTGAGTGAGTGAGTGAGTGAGTGAGTGAGTGAGTGAGTGAGTGGGTGAGTGAGTGAGTGAGTGAGTGAGTGAGTGGGTGAGTGAGTGAGTGAGTGGGTTAGTGAGTGGGTGAGTGAGTGAGTGAGTGAGTGAGTGAGTGAGTGAGTGAGTGAGTGAGTGAGTGAGTGAGTGAGTGGGTGAGTGAGTGAGTGAGTGAGTGAGTGAGTGAGTGAGTGAGTGAGTGAGTGAGTGAGTGAGTGAGTGAGTGAGTGAGTGAGTGAGTGAGTGAGTGAGTGGGTGAGTGAGTGAGTGGGTGAGTGAGTGAGTGAGTGAGTGAGTGGGTGAGTGGGTGAGTGGGTGAGTGGGTGAGTGAGTGAGTGGGTGAGTGGGTGAGTGGGTGAGTGGGTGAGTGGGTGAGTGGGTGAGTGGGTGAGTGGGTGAGTGGGTGAGTGGGTGAGTGGGTGAGTGGGTGAGTGGGTGAGTGGGTGAGTGGGTGAGTGGGTGAGTGGGTGAGTGGGTGAGTGGGTGAGTGGGTGAGTGGGTGAGTGGGTGAGTGGGTGAGTGGGTGAGTGGGTGAGTGGGTGAGTGGGTGAGTGGGTGAGTGGGTGAGTGGGTGAGTGGGTGAGTGAGTGAGTGAGTGAGTGAGTGAGTGAGTGAGTGAGTGAGTGAGTGAGTGACCGAGTGAGTGAGTGAGTGAGTGAGTGAGTGAGTGAGTGAGTGAGTGAGTGAGTGAGTGAGTGAGTGAGTGAGTGATCGATTGATCGATTGATCGATTGATCGATTCATCGATTGATCGATCGATCGATTGATCTATTGATCGATTGATCGATTGATCGATTCATCGATTGATCGGATGATCGATTGATCGATTGATCGATGGATCGATTGATCGATTGATCGATTGATCGATTGATCGATTCATCGATTGATCGATTGATCGATTGATCGATTGATCGATTGATCGATTGATCGATTGATCGATTGATCGATTGATCGATTGATCGATTGATCGATTGATCGATTGATCGATCGATCGATCGATTGATCGATTGATCGATTGATCGATCGATCGATTGATCGATCGATCGATTGATCGATTGATCGATTGATTGATCGATCGATTGATCGATCGATTGATCGATCGATTGATCGATCGATTGATCGATTGATTGATTGATTGATTGATTGATTGATTGATTGATTGATTGATTGATTGATTGATTGATTGATTGATTGATTGATTGATTGATTGATTGATTGATTGATTGATTGATTGATTGATTGATTGATTGATTGATTGATTGATTGATTGATTGATTGTCTTTATTTAGCCTCAGCTATTACATGTTCGTTCCCTCCTTACATTTTTCTTTGTTCGTTTCGCATATCTTCAATTCTTCAGTTTCTTCCTTTACTACTGTCTATTTATTCCTTACATTTCTATTTATAAATTAATTTATATTAGTTTAAATTACGTTATATACTACTCTGTTGCGGACTTCATACGTACATTCATACATTTTCACATGCTTCTCGTTTCTCTTTTTCATTTTTATTTTTCTTTCATTTTATTTTTATTTTCATTTTATTGCTGTTCATTTCATTATCGGTATGTTTTCTTTTATATACTTGCTTAATGATCGTTTGAACCTTTCTATTGTCGTCTCGTTTCGTATTTGCGTCGGTAGTCTGTTAAATGCTGCAAATCCTCCATATGTTAGGCACTTTTCTCCTGTTTTTGTTCTGCGGTATCTAATGTCAAGTTCATTCCTATTTCTTGTGTTGTAATTATGTCGGTCACTGACTCTTTTTACTTGTCTGTTCAAATATTCTGGTCCCAGGTTGTTTACCATTTTGTAAATTAGTACGCAGACATTATAATGCATTCGTTGGTTCACACTCATAAAACATAGGGTATTTAACATTGTTACAATATGTGTGTCTTTTGTACATCGTAGAATCGCACGCATTGCTCTGTTTTGTACACGTTGAAGCATTTCCATATTGTTTTAATTGAAATTTAACATTAAACTACTACAATATTCGAAGTGTGGAGCTATAATCGTTTTATATATTGTTACTCTTGTGTATTCTGATACGTGTTTATTTATTCTATATAAAATTTTTTTTTGTCATAAAGAGAGAGAAGCGCGCACCAAACCTTTCTATTTTTTTTGTCATATACTCTGCTTGTCCGTTGAAAGATAAGTTTTCGTCAATTATTATTCCAAGATACTTAGTTTCTTCCACTTCCTCGATTTTTTCCATTTGTATTTTAATATCGCAACTATGTCTTACTATTATTTTTCTATAATCTCTTATTAACATAAATTTGGTTTTTTTAACATTCAGTCTTAACGCATTTTGTTTTAGCCATTTTGACATGTTTTCCAACTCTTTATTGATCTTTTGTTCTATTATATCCGCGTTATTATCCTCTATATGTACAATCATATCATCTGCAAACATGTTGCATCGCGTATATTTTAGTTGTGCTATTATATCATTTATATAAATTATAAATAGTAGCGGACCGAGCACTGACCCTTGTGGAACCCCATGTCTTACTGTTCTTTCGTTTGAAAATTCCCTCATGTATTTTGTTTTTTGTTTTCTATTTGTCAAATAAGATTGTACCCATTTCAATACTACCCCCCCAATTCCATATTTTTTTAATTTCTGTATTAGGTTTTGTCGATTTATTGTCTCAAATGCGCGCTTAAAGTCTATATACACGACTCCTATCATTTTTCCATCATTTATGTATTGTCTCCATTCAATGATCGTTTTCTGCAGTGCTGACTCGCATGATATTCCTTTCCGAAATCCCGATTGTTGCTCGACTAAAATTTTATTATTTTCTAGATACTCAGTTAGTTGTTGTTTTACTACAAGCTCTATTATTTTCTCATAAATTAGTAGAATATTTATGGGCCTATAGTCTTCGGCCTTCTTGCTCCCTTGTATTCTTTGTATTGGGAGAGAGAGAGAGAGAGAGAGAGAGAGAGAGAGAGAGAGAGAGAGAGAAGCGCGCACCAAACCTTTCTCTTCACTGGATTATTTGGCACATGGACAAATATCTTTTCTGGTGTAGTACTTGTTGTGTTTTTGCACGATGGTACAAAACAAGACATGAACCAATCCAAGTTTGGTTGCGGGGTGAATGAATCCATCATTGCTTTGTCAATTTATATTTTTTCTGTGATACTTTTGACGTAAATAATAATATTGAAGAATATTATACTGTAGGTTATACGTAAGTTATAGGTTAGATTTTTGCGTCACCGAGAGCAGAAACTGTTTACAATGAGACGTGGTTCCCGGACACGACACTGGCGGCGCTGATAGTTGGGTACAACAATATGGTTGCCAATTCAAATTTTTCGAGAAAGATTAGAGTCAAAGAATATTTTTTTGCAGCGTCAATATTCCTTTTAAAAAAAAACTGTCTTGGGAAATACATTATTTTTTATCCTACTTTCAAATAAAAAAATTTAAAAAAAACATGCAAGTTCTCTATTTATTAATAACCTTTGAGCAATGTTATTATTGATAATCGTTGTTCATAGCATGCTCAATGTTGCTAATTTTCTTCAGATTTTCATTGTATCACAAAGTACGGAAATTTCAATCAGATAGAATAAAAATTTTTTTTATTCTATTTGATTATCTTTTTTTTGACGGAGTTATGCAACTTCTAGTGCAGCAAGAAATATCGACAAATGTATCCAAACTTTCGAGCGGGAATGAATATCCAAAATCGAGGATGAAAAATTGGACAAACTACTACAATTATACCTTATACTATGAGGAATATATGTGCCAAGTTTCAAATTTTTATATCAATATTTACTAAGTCGAAAAAACGTTCAGATCATTGACTGGAAAAAATACACGTATTTCCCCTTAAAAACTTTGACCTTCGTGGGGGCCAGGTTAAAATTGAGATATCGAGCTGAAATTTGGACTGAGTTTCTATTTCATTTATTTAAAACCGATTAAGGACTATAGTCAAAAGAAAAAACAACATACCCCAAATAAGAACCACCCCAATATATATACATTTATAGTATGAAATAATATACGTATGTATAATTAAATAAATATTTAAATGTATTTCTGTATATAATTTCTCGAGAATATGCAGTTCTGCATGATCTAACTCGAAAATAAGGTTAAGACAAAACTTCGGTTGGCTGTACCTTTGCGGATTTTGATCTTGCCATTCTCATTCTGGTCTTAAAAATTTCGTGATTTCCTATAAAATTTTTACAATTTTTTCATTTTACAATTCGAGGTGGCGTACTTGCTGAAAAAACTTTTTTTTGTGTTTTATGAAGTAAAAATAAACTTTCGTATGCCCAGAATTTTTATTTTTAAATATCAATTGTTTTACTCATTTATAACGAACAAGTTTTGTCTGAAACGTTTTTCGATAGGATCTCGAATTATCAAGATACTACGTGTATAGAGTAGAGAGTCAGTGAAAAATTTTGACTTTTTACTAAAATCGTACGACGAAACATGAATTCTCGGGCTTAACAAAAAAATTCGTGTCTTTTTTTTCATAATACTTTTCGAAAAAAAAAATCTATAAATATTTAAGAGGGTCTGGGTTCGGACGTGAAAATTTCAGCGGGAATATCCGATATGTATCTAAAAGTATTGTGTACAAATTTTAGAACGATCGGAGCAGTCTAACTATGTTATTCTGTGACTTTTCAGTTGCTACCTTCAGTGGCGGATTTACCAGTAGGCCCATTAGGCCCGGGCCTATAGGGCGGCGAATTCTGCGGGCGGCAAATTTTGAGGGCAGCAAGTTTTCAACGACACAAAATTTTTTTTTCTAGCGATCATTCGTTCGTCACTTAGATTCAACAATTTATTGCAACTCAAAATGGACCCAAAAGGATCGTAGCTCTGTCTATAATTAAAAGTATATTGTAAACGAATCCAATGTAACCGAGTTTGTCTCAAAGATAACCGCGAATTCAAATAAATTTACGCTAAACAGTGAACTTGCCGTCCTAGAAATATATTTACGAACATCCTAGAGAATCGTATATAATCAAGTTTTTTTCAACATTTGTTTTACTTTCTTATAGAGGATCGTTTATTTTCGTGAATAAAATTTTTTTCGCGACTTTTTTGCTACTATATTCAAAATATCCCAAAACGTTGAAAAAACTTGTTTAGAAAAATATCCGGATATGAATGCGTGTGTGTATATGTGACATGATCAGGATCTAAAATTTTGTACGCAAGTAGATTCGCCAATCTCCTTTGTGTACCTAGTATAATTTCAGAAAAGATTGAACTGCTGATTCAAATTTTTTGGGTTTTTGTTGTTGTTTTTACCGAAAATGTTTGTTAACACTCTAGCCCTCGCAATTTTTGAACTATCACGCTGAGTTTTTCGTACATATGGACTATCATCAAACACCATTTGCTATTGAATTTGGAAAGAATCAAACAAAATATATATATTTTATTAAATTTTGATTATTTCGAAATTCCTATTTTGCCCGTTTACCTCGAAATAACTTCAAGATATTGGTATAATATTCCGCTACATATGGGATAAAATATGAATATACATATATACGAGTAATTTTAACGATGATTATCGGAGCGGTTCGGATCTTTAATTTTCAGTTCTTGAAAAATGTTTGTGAATAAGCAATCAAGCGGAAATCTTACAAGGAAGTAGAACTACTACTCTCCTATGTATAGTACAATTTTGAAGAAAATTGCTCGATTTATCTGAATTTTACAAGTTTTTTTATTTTTTCAGAATTGTTTGTAATGCTTCAGGTTTCGAAATTGGTTAGTTATGAAGCAAACTGCTTCATACAAATAGGCTATAATGAAATATTGTTTACTAACAAGTTTGAACAGAAGGATTCAAAATGTCTTAAAATTTATAATTAATATTTTTTTGAATATCAGAACTTGTGCCTGTGTGTGTATGTATACTAGCCGCAAAAAATAAAAATATCACCATTTTTATTTGACAAGAAATTCCTCTTCTTCTTTGATTTCTTATTGAAACGGGGCGGCAACATTTTTGAGGTCTAGTGCGGCAAACAAGGTAAATCCGCCTCTGGCTACCTTCACTACCCTGTTGAAAAGGGCCGATATGAACCGATAGAATTCTATAAATCCTCATCAATATCTATTGGAATTTCGTGTGCATGTGTGCCTGATTCTAATAGATTCTAACAGTTCTATCGGTCTACTTCAACAGGATACCTGAGCGCGCTCGGGTAAACTAAACGCGTTTTCCTCAAAACAACGTTCTTTCCATCGGCGACTGTGATTTCTCCGGAACCACTCAACCGATCCTTATAAAATTGTAACCCCATATTCTACACATGGTTTTTACTTTTTTTTTTGGAGCCAAAAACAGCGAAAAAAACCTCATTTTTCGTTTTTTTTCTTAAATCTCCGCCATTCTATTATTTATCAATAAATAGTAATATCCGCAGAATGCGCGAGAACTGCAGGCATACTGAAGCTAAATTTTTCTTAGTTTTTCGTTTTAGATGAGCCGGTATCTAGATATCAGAGTCGCCAGTGACATATCTACTTTTCGAGCCGTTACGGTTGCCTGTTATCTTTGTGTATAAAAAGTGTTTAAAATAAAAAAAATACAAATTGTTTTATGCATTTCGAGAGTGTATTTATTAAGCTCAATACATTTTATTTCAATATCTATAATAATACGTTCGAAAAAAATTAACAAAAATAACCCTCTTTTTTGGACATCTAAACCAGAATCATACCTTAATATCCCAAAGTTGATTGTTTAAAGTTTAATTACAAATAAAGATTTCTATAGTAATGTGTAAGGTCTTTGTTTAACAGCGTTTAAGAATGACTATGGCCAACTACCCTGGATTTACCCTAATCTGAATGAATTGGTATTCTACGTGTAAAATTTTATTTGAAATGTTGGTACATTATTGAGTGTCTGTACCGTAAGGACTATTTACCTATCATACATAGGTAACATAAGTCGTCACTCACTGTGAATTGCACGATTGTGTATATTTTTTTTAAATGTAGTCATATCTTATGAGATATTACGTAGCTTTGTACAAGAAAGTCTAAAGAGGTATAAAAAATTTATTTTATCATGGACTACTGCAAAAAATGTTCTGTGGCCAGAATTTTCTACAGTCTAGTTAATTTAATGGACGATGGCTGGTTTTGAATTGAAGCCTCGAGACCGATTTATGTAATCTTGTCGCAAAACTGTCAGTTTGCCTGTAAACTAAATGTGGATACGGAGAGAATGATAGTGATGGAAAAGACGAGAGAAAAGGACAGAGAATTTTGACCGCAGTAAATGCGAACGTGGGACGTAACCATAGCGATGAATGAGGGAGGGCGAGAGAGGGCCATCCATTGATTTTCAGTGCCATCTTGTCGTCGGTTCCTCTGTGCGCTCTTCATATCCCACCAAGCTTTAAATTCTTGGCGCAGGATATATACGTGCAGACGCATGTAAATTTGCCGGGATAATTTAATATCGCGAAATTTCAATGAAACATATGTACGAACAGTCTAACACGACTTGGGATTATTTCAAACCTTTGTAATGCAAAATCTTTTTGATTTCGCGCTGGCTCGTACTTTTGTATTTGCTGCGACATTCCCTAGCGGATTTTACGACCGGAATTTTGGTCGTAAGTGGATTTTTTTCTACCGATTTTTTTTGTCGTAAGTGGACTTTTTTCTATCGAATTTTTTCGGTCGTCAGATCCCCTAGCGCATTTGACGACCAGAATTTTTCGGTCGTAAGATTTACGACCGAATTTTTTCGGTAGAAACGACTCCAACTACGACCGAAAACTTTACGGACCGAAAAATTGTGGTCGACAAGTCCGCTAGGGTTTTCATCATTTTTTGCAGTTAATTTATTCCTCAGCTAAGTTACCTGTTTCATGATTCGAATTTCAGCTCCGATGGTTAGTACATTTCGACGGCATTAATTTTTATAATTTTGTATGCTCTTTGTATGCTACCACATGTATGTATTTAATTTTCGCTAATGGCATTATATTCATAATATTCATAACAAAAAAAATGTAATTGTAATTGTAATTATTGACTCAGAACTATTTTTTGGGTTTATAACTTTTCTAAGGGAGCATCCATTAATCGCGTGATGTATTTTTAGCCATTTTCACCACCTCCTTGCCCCATCGTGATTTCGAGTGATTTTATACTTGACAATCCCAACTTCAATGCTGATTGTAGATGAGTGATTTTATACTTAATAATCCCAGCTTCAATGCTGGTGGTAAAAACATCCCCTGGCACTAACAAAACACTTCCCTAGCGGATTGGTGCACCTGTCGCATCATGATGGTTACAATTCGGTGATTGGTTGTGTTGGTTATAATTTGGTTTTTTTTTTTAAATAAGTAACCCTAAGGAAACCGAGAAATCACTACGAAAGGAAGGCCTGTTTAGAAGAAAAAGCAACCGTGAAACGACCGTATTAAAACCGAACCAATGGACTGGAATCGGTTTGATGAGAGTTACAAATAGGTAGCAGAATGAATCGAAAAGCAACCATCCGTGAACGGTCTGCAACCATTTGTTCCGAGACTCCTACCCGGAATATGTGAAGAGTATGCTTATGTAGAAGAGCGTGGAGATACATTTTTATATCCATGTCCCTATGAAATGAAATCAACCTTCATGGTCAATCGTATGTAATGGTTTTTTCGGTTCTTTACCGTTCTTTTTTTGGTTCTTGATCGGCCCTGTTTCGGTTCCGACTTGGTTCTTTCCCAACTCATTTCGAGTTATACTGTGGTTGCTTTTCGGTGATTTTGACCAAACTACAACCTTCTACGAACGATTATTTGGTTACTACAATAGTTCTTTTTTGGTTCCTTTTAAGACGTGAGGTTGTAAAGAGCTTCGTTTTGCATTCGTTTTTGTTTTAAACGGACCGGTCCTTTTGAGGTTACTTGTGGTTGCATCGTTCCGCTAGGGTCATGAACAAATCTAAGAATATTTTTATAATTCAATTTTGTACTTTTTTCTTCTCGTTTTTCATCAATTAAAATTCATCGAAGTTGAGATTACAAAAAACTTACCTTTATTAATAATGACGTCAAGGTTTCTTACTAATATCATTTGTGAATGAGGCATCTAGGCCTAATAAATTAGTGATCATCGTGATTACGTAATGATAATAGTTGACAAAGGCGCCCTTTAATTAATAGTGCGATAATAAACCTTTTTATTATTATATTTCGTAGTATTTTGTTCTCTTATAGCTTCATTTTCAAGTAGAATGATTGACCAATTACTATAGCAATTTTGCGGAAAGTGAAGTATAAATAGAATGACCCATCAAAAATTATGACTTTTTTTTTTTTAACTTTGAATGCGTTTATCTCAAAACTGTGCTTTTAAAGTCGGTGAGCGAGATTTTTCAGAAACGACATAACCGATCAGTCTCGAATTTTTACACAAGCTTTAACTATATTTCAAAATAAATATAAATATATTTTTGAGTAATTAATCAAAATTTTTTTTTTACCGATGAAATTTTTGTTTTTGCGCATGCATGATTTTCGTGCTTTAAAAAGTGACCCTTTTCTGATAGCTAAGAGTGAAAAAAGAGCTTCTTTTTGGCCATCCACGCATATAGCGAAAACACACTCAAATCACCCACGGGGAAAAAAAGATCGTGTCCAACACGGGCCAGAGATACGTCTTTTGTCTCGCGTGGTAGCGGCATTCGCTTTGCTAATTTCGGCAATCTTTACGCTCGACTTATCTTTGGCCCTGGATGCACAAAATACTATTCTATTTTATGAAAAATTTAAGGCAAATATTTTCATCAAAAATCAAATTTTTTTTTGACCTGCCGCCATTCTGTTAAAAATAAATATTTTGTTTATTCCTTTGATTCAATACTAGATTATACCTTATACTAACAAAATCTTTTTGGTTTTTCCTTTTTTGGTTGATACAATCCGGACATACCGTGCTCACAGCAAGATGCCTTCTTTTAGACGACCCCTCCCCCCCTCCCCTGGAGATTAGCTACAGCGGCTTCAAGAATCATTACTTTTTTTAAAGAAATATTTCAAAATAAAATTAAAAGTTACAAAAATGTATATTTAAATTTTTACGTTAATAAATTTAAAGGTTTTTCCAGAAAAAATTCTTGAAAAATGGCTGTTTTCGACCTCCTGACTGCGTATGACCCGTTAATAACGTGTAAATATCGGCTTCGATTGAGCCAGAAGTGTGAATAACAAATTTTGGCGTAGTCATCTGGTTTAAATTTTTTTGTTATGCCATGTAGATGATGTATTCGAAATGATCGAGAATTCGGTTGAAGAATGTCATTGTTCTAATAATAAGTTTAAAAGGTAACTCCTGCATTAGTGAAAACAAAGATTGATCTTTGGCACGAAACTACGTCATTGTACATGGGTGTATACGTGTTCACAATTGATTACGAACATATTGACCACTGCATAACGGAGATATAACAATTTTAAATTCCTCCGTTTATAGAAGAACATAGGGAAAACTGGATGTTTGCAACATGATGAAACTTTTTGAGCCCTGTTCCTAATGGATTTCGTGCAAGAAAAGACAACAATTTATTAATTGATATATATATGAGGCACACCGCCGAAAAAAAACGTAGATTCACCATCAAATAAACCAGATATTTAATTTTAAAGTACGTCAAATTTAGGCTGATGATCAGGTTTTACTAGAGGCCCATTGAAACTCAGCAATAGCGCTTTCGCGGAAGGCATCGCACCCAACCTTCCTCTTTTCGGCGCTCATTTCGAAAAAATCATAGAATTAGTAAAAACATATAAATTTCGGTCCGTACGCTTCCAAAAATAGCTATTGCGTGATGAAGTGGGGATCTCGGGTCGAATCGATTTATGAAGTATATTAATATTTCGCATTTCAGTATGCACGGGTTCTTAAAGCACGGTCGTACATACAGGTCTGGAAACTCCAGTGGTGGGGGGTGACGCACTTAGTGTGACCATCTTGTCGTTGACATTATTCCCACCTGCAGCGCGGCACGTTAGAGATTTTTCAAAAAAGCAAATAAATAATTCCTAACTAAGAAATTTACATATTAACAACGAGAGTAATGCTCGGTTTATGCAGCGGCTGTAACGTAATTTTAAAAAATTGCAAGTATATATTGCCCTTGTGGCGTTTATGCAGAATTGTTAGATTATTTGAAAAATCCTTGCAGCGCATCGCCACGCATGGTTAGATGGTGAATCTGCGAAACTGCCACACTAAGCGGGTCACCCCCACCACCGAAAAAACAATAGTTTCCAGACCTGTATGTACGACCGTGTCTTAAAGGGAGGGTAAACCCTTCTCCGCCGCCTTTCCGCTCCTATGAGTGCAAAAGAGATAGGGCTCAAACTTTTAACACATTTTTCTTGGAGATGCCCACACAGCAATATAACGTCTGAAAGAATTGCTGTAGATTTCTTATCTATGATTTGGACATCCGAATACATTTTTCGAAAGACATCTTAATGAGTTCCGAAAGTAGTCGAATGCACCACTTTGAGGAATGAATCTGATATCCGCGAAAAGTTGTCTTGAAGATAACTTTTTCAGACTTCTCAAAAAAGATATCGTAAAGACTACCATTTCGAGATTTCTTCACAAAACATCGTCAAGATAACTTTTTGAGAGTTTCTTTAAAATTATTAAACATTAATTTTTTTCTCGTTTCTATCGTTTGCAAAATTTTTTAACGCGTATTTTTATTTATTTACATAGTTACTGGACCGACTGTATTTTAAAAAAATTAGAAAAAAACTCAATTCATCATTTCAATTTCATCTGCTTCCACGACGATTCGAACCTGCGACCTGCCTATCTATCTTACTTGCGAACCTAACACGCTAACTATTACGCTACCGACTACTTATGAAATCTCTTTACTTATATGATATATCAGTGGTGAAATCCCAGAATTTAAACGGTTCCGATATGTAACCCAACAAATATTATCACGTAGTTCATCTGGATATGCGATTTCTAATAACTTTGTAATATTTATTCCGAAGATCTTTTAAGGGGAGGGTAAACCCCCTCCCCCGCCTTTCCGCTCTCGGGAGTGCGAGAGAAATAGAGCTAAAACTCTTAACATATTTTTCTCGGAGATGGCTTGATGGAATAAAAAAAGAAGATAGTGGGGCCACCTGTACACATTAATTACGCAGGCGACCTCACTGATCTTTTTCCATTTCATCGAGCCATCTCCGAGAAAAATGCGTTAAGAAAATTTTGAGGTTATGTTGACCTTTTTATACTCTTCTTAAGTAATTCTTATTTCAGACTTCTTCGGACTAACGTCTACGAGATATCATACGTGTTGCTCTAGAAGTAGTCTTGAAAAAGAGTTCGCGAGAAAGTATTTCTGGCTTCGTATTGGATGACTTTTATGGAATATCTTGAAGATATCTTCTAAGGATATCTGACAGTTGATTTCATTCCGAAGATCTCTCAAGTTATTCTTATTTCAGACTTCTTCAGAGTAACGTCTGCGAGATATCATACGTGTTGCTCTAGAAGTATTCTTGACAAAGCGTTCGTGAGGAAGTATTCCTGACTTTTGTGCTATGTGGGTAGCTTGATGAAATAAAGAAAAGAATAGTGGAGCCACCTGTACACATTAATTACGCAGAGGACCTCACTCTCTTTTTTTATTCTATCAAGCCATCTCCGAGAAAAATACGTTGAGGAAATTTTGAGGTTATGTTGACATATGTAGACGAACGTAAACAAGGGTCTCGATCTTTGTTCACAACCAAGAATACTAGAATAATATAAGGAGAGACAACCCGAGAAAAAAAATCATATATGATCATATATAATCATATAGGATTGTATATAATCATATATGATCATATATGATCGTATATGATCATATAGAGACAAATTTCGTTCAGGATCATGCATGACCAAGTCATATATGATTATATATGATTTTTTTCCCGGGAAATGTACAAATACTTCGTTTATAATATAATACAAGTGTAAAATATTATTATTATAATTATACGTAGAAGTACAGTGCTGGCCACTAATGCCTGCAAATTTTTAAAAGAATCTTGGAAAGAATCTTTCAAAGATTTGCAGGCATTAATGGCGAGCACTGTACAATATATGCTGGTAAATGAATATTATATCCAAAAAAATATGTATGATGATTATTTTGTGAATAATTACGATTACATATATGATTATATATGATTATATATGATCATTCATGATGTCATGTTAAGGCATATATAATCATATATGATCATATATGATTTTTTTTCCCGGGGAACTGCTGCTTGTCGAGTCGTGAGCACGGTCGTACATACAGGTCTGGAAAGTCTATTGTTTTTTTCGGTGGTGGGGGTGACCCGCTTAGTGTGGCTGTTTCGCAGGTTTGCCATCTGACCGTGCGTGGCGCTGCGCTGCAAGGATTTTTCAAATAAGTTAATAATTCTGCATAAACGCCACAAGGGTAATATATACTTTCAATTTTTTCAAGTTACGTTACAGCCGCTGCATAAACCGAGGATTACTCTTATTGTTAACATGTAAATTTCTTAGTTAGGAATTATTTATTCGCTTTTTTGAAAAATCTCTAACGTGCAGCGCTGCAGGTGGGAATAATGTCATCTACAAGATGGTCACACTAAGTGAGTCACCCCCCACCATTAGAGTTTCCAGACCTGTATGTACGACCGTGGTCGTGAGAAAGTGCCGAAAGTGGCACAAAATCTTAGACCATACACTACATGGACTGAGCGCCGTATACTTTCTGTAAACAGAAGTGAAGCCGAGAGGGGCGCTGCGATCTTTGGACAAGTAAGGCTATAAGCCGGTAGGGACGTATGAATATTCGTATGTGCCCTATGCAATTCAGAGAGGGACATTTTTTTTATTAGAATTTATGTTTTGAACACAAATTCCGTGAATTGGAATGAAAAATGTTTTAATCTGTGCTATGCTATGCTCAGTCCATGTAGTACATGGTCTCAGCACAAAATACGTCGGCAGCAGGCTACCCCACTCCGTGACCAGCACTATCCGCAGTACACTACTGCGCACTTTTTATGCCATCATTCTGTCTCGCGCGAGACCGAGGGCCATACGAAACCGACCCGCGTATGCGCGGTAGTATCAAAGTGCGACACTGCACATAGTGCTGGTCAAAGAGTGGGGCAGCCTGCTGCCGACGTATTTTGTGCCACCCCCACTCCTCGAGTTGACTCTTCTTATTTCTAGTCTTCGTGTTCACAACACAGGTAGTGGAGTAGCTATCACTCCCGTGTGGAAATTTAAGCCCGGCTACGTATAGGCGCAAGCCAGTTTTCCTGGATACTTTCTAGCGCCACCAGAGCACTACAGCAGCAAATTGGCCAGCACCGAGCGCTATGTGTAACCTTGCGCAATCTAGCCTATAGAAGCAAGAAACTATCCAGACGCTGGCTCGTACTCACTCGCCATGGCCAGTGCTTCAGTACGTTGCCTGGCTAGCTGGAAAGCCAACGCTGACAAATGGAGGAGAGGGAGGGGGAGGTATAGGGTTCAATCATCGTTACAATACTTGATACATCTCCCAAGTATTGTAACCCAAATCTTTATTATTTTGTTTTTAGCGTTGTAACCACAAAGTATGAAACGGCATAAAATATAATTTTATATTAAGTAACTTCGACTTATTCGTATGAATGGACTCAGTCGTTATTTTTTTTTCTAAGAACCAGTATGAAAATTCGAGATTTTCAACCATGCTGTTGTTCGATGTAAATTCTGAAACTTCAGTGGCTATAGTTTGATAGAAATTTTTAAAAACTTTCTTTTGTTTTTTGATAATTTCTAACTTTCTGTTGACATTGTTCGATAGATATTTTATATTGAAACTTTCAATTGCTGATCAATAGCGGCAGTCATAGAGGTGCAACTGTAGCAACAATAAGTTCAAGAAAATTTATATCAAACGACAGTGACAGCTTGAAGAAAATTTATATCGTACAACAGCGACAAAATATTAAAGAGAATCCATATTGAATATCAAGAAAGTATGTCTTCCGTCGCGGAAAGAATATTTTCACTCACGTATATACACACACATATCTATATATTGAGACAAAAATATCAAAATTTCTTGAAACGTCGTTTGCGTCGAATAACAAAAGATCTGTTGGTCTTTCTCGATGAGCAGAGGGACTAACGGGCTATGAAAAGGTTCCTATGCGTCGTCGAAGAGTCCATGCGCAATCCGATATTGCGCATCTTTGCGGGGGAGACCATGAGGGCTGCGGGGATTGCGGGGTGGGGCCTGCAGGGGCTGTAAGATGTACATACCAGTGGTGCCTCCAGCGTCGAGAAATCAGGACAGCAAAACTGCTTACACGCTAGACATACGGATGAAGAACAGTGAACTGTGGCTAGGCAGCGTCTAGCGCCTACGCAGCAGTACTGTCCAGGGCGTACTGGCTTAAAGCTAGGAGCAATCCAGTTTTTAGAGGACAAATTTCCACACAAACTTGGCCGAATGGCCAATGCCCCTAAAGTCCAAGGTCTCTAAATCCAAGACGCCAACAGACGTTTATCCCTAACAGCATTCACGCGTACGAACCAATGCCTTTTTGGCCAATTTGCCCTTTTCCCAACAACTGTACGAACCAATGCTCCCACGGACCAATGACTTTACTATGCGTCGACTGTAACAACGTTCACCCCGTATGTCCGTTAATCATAACTGCGATACTCTCAAAGTCGTAAGAGCCGCTGCACGAAGCCATGTAACGTCGAATGCCCCTGAATCCAACCTCTCTAAATCCAATTCCCCTCCGAACGTTTATCATTAATGGCGTTCACCCCTACGAGCCAATGCTTTTTTCCCCAAGTCAACGTTTTCCCAAAAACAGTACGAACCAATGATCGTACGGACCAATGACTTTACTTTGCGTCGAATGTAACAACGTTCACGCCGTATGTCCGTTAATCATAACTGCGATACTCTCGAAATCGAACCTCTCGCGAGCAAACGTTCCTAACGTCGGATGACAAAAATTTCCATCATGCCTAAAAACAAAGATGTCTACCACCCGAAATCCATACCCCCCCCTAAAAACGTATCACCGATAACAGTAGCTGTTACGTTCGGTCGATAAGATCTCTCGATCTTTACTCACTATGCACCATCACAGGTCGCAACATTATCGACCGAACATAACAGCTTTGATACGTTTTGAGGGAGAGGGGCGTTATGGATCTCGGGCAGTAGACATCTTTGTTTTTAGGCATGACGGACATTTTTATCATCCATAATATGACATCTTATTGTAATCCAAAAGGTATCCAAAATAAGTCAAGGATAACTTTTAGGATGGCCGAAAAGATGCCTTTCGGGATCCAAAATTGATAACTTATGTCCACCCGGCATATAACTTTATGGGTGGCCGAATGATGACTTTTAGACATATTTCGGTTATCAATACGGCATCTAAATGTTATCGAATTGCGATGACTAAAGGATAGCTTAATTAAAGGCATTATATGTCGGAATCCAAACGTCACCAAAAAGGTGTCATAAAGGCACCAAATATCGCAATCCTAACTTTATCGATAAGTTGTCCCTGTCATTTTGGTCAATGGTTAAAAAAGACGGTTGGTCAACGTAAAAGTTCAACGGTTGAATTTGGACAGCTTCTCAACCGTACATCTTTGAATCTTTGCGTTCTGAAAACGGTTGCCTAATCGGTTGACTAAACACGGTTGACTAGACGGTTGATTCACCGGTTGACTTGATAGGTGACTTGACGCGACCAATAATCAAATTATACACAAAGAGAAGTATCCGGTAAAAATTACAATATCCGTGATGGTAGTCGGGGTCTCACATAACATTCTGAAAATAAATACCAGAAAATCTGGGTATTGTTACCATGTAATATTATATATATTAATGAATTCTCTGAATGATAAATTTTACCATACTCTCAGATAAATTTTACCACGTCATTTGGTAATTTTTACTATAGTACATAGTAATTTCTCCGTGAGAGTGTAGCAGCTTGCTAGTGAAACGGCGGCAAATGGCGCACAGTAGTCTTTCGTCGTTGACGTGTTATGTTATTGTGTCGTGTCGAAAAAAACTCTCGAGTTTCCCTTTTTAAAAAACGTGAATTTTATTCAGGTACATAATTTCAAAAACAATGCTTTCAAAAAAGATTGCCTAATCGAGCTGCATTCTCACTCTTATTACTCCTGTCAGACTCCTCCGCTCTAACCTCAATTGAGCAGGGCACGAAATGGGCACGGTTGAGCAATGGATCGATCCATCCAACGGAAACAAAATGGCCGTGGTTGACTAACCGTTAAATCAACCATTGGTAGGATTCTCTTTTACGGTTGACTTTATAGTTGTAAAGCTGTCCAAATTCAACCGTTGACATTTTCGGTTGACTTAGCAGTTGCCAAAATTGCTAGGGGTCATAAAGACGTCCAAAATGGATGAAAAAGGTCGACAAACAGTCAACTTGATGATATCCGAAATATGTCTCATTTGGGATGTATGAGAAGCGCATATATTTCATACAAATGTGTCGTGTACTTTTTTTTTAGGTTACGTCGCGTCAACGATTCCTGGCAATTTTCACTTATTATTTCGTCTTTCAGGTGGAATAACCGGTACGTAAAATTCAATAGATCTATCGAATTTTATCTCCCGGTTATTCCACTTGAACAAAGAAATAATAAACGAAAAATGCCGGGAATCGTTGACGCTACGTAACTTAAAAAAATAAGTACACGACACATTTGTTTGAAACGAGAATTTTTTAACATTATAAAAATACACTACATATATACTTAGGAACCTGCAGAAATATTTAACAATCAACGCACAAGTTTTTGCGATTATATATCCAAAATATAAATTTTGGCACACACGGAGTGTATTAATAATAACAAAGGTCGCCACTTGTCTAAAGTGGTGAACATTACCCGCGCTCTATGGTCCATTGCACTTCGGTGGCGTTCGTGTTCTTCATGGGTGCGAGGTTAAATAAGAAAAGTTTCGGCTCCGACGAACTGACTTCGGTCACTTTGGATAGTTTTTAGGGTCACTATCGTGGCCAAGAATGACCATCGGTCATTTGACGGTTTTTAAGCGTTTTTTTGGTTAAAATCCTAGCCATTCAATCCGCTAGGGAGTTTAAAAAATGCAAAAACGCAAAAAAAAAATTTTGGCACACACGGAGTGTATTAATAATAACAAAGGTCGCCACTTGTCTAAAGTGGTGAACATTACCCGCGCTCTATGGTCCATTGCACTTCGGTGGCGTTCGTGTTCTTCATGGGTGCGAGGTTAAATAAGAAAAGTTTCGGCTCCGACGAACTGACTTCGGTCACTTTGGATAGTTTTTAGGGTCACTATCGTGGCCAAGAATGACCATCGGTCATTTGACGGTTTTTAAGCGTTTTTTTGGTTAAAATCCTAGCCATTCAATCCGCTAGGGAGTTTAAAAAATGCAAAAACGCAAAAAACTGGGTAACAAAAAAAATGATCGGTCGTTTTACGGTTTTGCAACCGTAAAACAACCGAACCTCGAAAAAATTTGATTGGTCGCTGTTCCGGTCGCTTCAGCGGCCAATTTTTGTCACAAAGCAACCGGTCGCTTTATTGGTCGCCTTAGCGGTTTTTTTTTCTAGAAAGCGACGGTCGCACTGCTTGCGAGGTGTCCTTTGGATTCCACATAGTGTCACTAATGTCCGCTTGGCGGTTATCTTATGGACGACCATAAGTTAACTATTAGATAACTTATAGCGGATACCAAATGGTCAGCATATAGTCAACCTTCAGTAGTTGCCGATACGATAACGTAAAGTTATCGAATCGTCATAAAAGATGACATTTTAGAGGCATGCAATTAACCGAATATTGTAGGCATCAAACGGATGCCTTTAAGATATCCAAGAAAGGTTAACAAAACAGCATCTTAAAGACACCAATAAATGATATCCTAAAGATATCGTTTTTATACGTTATATGGGATAGGCGAGCGACAATAAAGTGTGCTATCCAAAATACGGATACATAAAATAGTTCAATTCTTAACATATATCATATATGTTTAGACCTTCAGTAGTTGCCGATACGATAACGTAAAGTTATCGAATCGTCATAAAAGATGACATTTTAGAGGCATGCAATTAACCGAATATTGTAGGCGTCAAACGGATGCCTTTAAGATATCCAAGAAAGGTTAACAAAACGGCATCTTAAAGACACCAATAAATGATATCCTAAAGATATCGTTTTTATACGTTATATGGGATAGGCGAGCGACAATAAAGTGTGCTATCCAAAATACGGATACATAAAATAGTTCAATTTTTAACATATATCATATATGTTTAGAATTGAACTAGTCGCCACTTTAGACAAGTGGCGACCTTTGTTATTATTAATACACTCCGTGTGTGCCAAAATTTATGTTTTGGATATATAATCGCAAAAACTTGTGCATTGATTGTTAAATATTTCTGCAGGTTCCTAAGTATATATGTAGTGTATTTTTATAATGTTAAAAAATTCTCGTTTCAAACAAATGTGTCGTGTACTTATTTTTTTAAGTTACGTAGCGTCAACGATTCCCGGCATTTTTCGTTTATTATTTCTTTGTTCAAGTGGAATAACCGGGAGATAAAATTCGATAGATCTATTGAATTTTACGTACCGGTTATTCCACCTGAAAGACGAAATAATAAGTGAAAAATGCCGGGAATCGTTGACGCGACGTAACCTAAAAAAAAAGTACACGACACATTTGTATGAAATATATGCGCTTCTCATACATCCCAAATGAGACATATTTCGGATATCATCAAGTTGACTATTTGTCGACCTTTTTCATCCATTTTGGACGTCTTTATGACCCCTAGCAATTTTGGCAACTGCTAAGTCAACCGAAAATGTCAACGGTTGAACTTGGACAGCTTTACAACTATAAAGTCAGACGTAAAAGAGAATCCTACCAATGGTTGATTTAACGGTTAGTCAACCACGGCCATTTTGTTTCCGTTGGATGGATAGATCCATTGCTCAACCGTGCCCATTTCGTGCCCTGCTCAATTGAGGTTAGAGCGGAGGAGTCTGACAGGAGTAATAAGAGTGAGAATGCAGCTCGATTAGGCAATCTTTTTTGAAAGCATTGTTTTTGAAATTATGTACCTGAATAAAATTCACGTTTTTTAAAAAGGGAAACTCGAGAGTTTTTTTCGACACGACACAATAACATAACACGTCAACGACGAAAGACTACTGTGCGCCATTTGCCGCCGTCTCACTAGCAAGCTGCTACACTCTCACGGAGAAATTACTATGTACTATAGTAAAAATTACCAAATGACGTGGTAAAATTTATCTGAGAGTATGGTAAAATTTATCATTCAGAGAATTCATTAATATATATAATATTACATGGTAACAATACCCAGATTTTCTGGTATTTATTTTCAGAATGTTATGTGAGACCCCGACTACCATCACGGATATTGTAATTTTTACCGGATACTTCTCTCCGTGTATAATTTGATTATTGGTCGCGTCAAGTCACCTATCAAGTCAACTGGTGAATCAACCGTCTAGTCAACCGTGTTTAGTCAACCGGTTAGGCAACCGTTTTCAGAACGCAAAGATTCAAAGATGTACGGTTGAGAAGCTGTCCAAATTCAACCGTTGAACTTTTACGTTGACCAACCGTCTTTTTTAACCATTGACCAAAATGACAGGGACAACTTATCGATAAAGTTAGGATTGCGATATTTGGTGCCTTTATGACACCTTTTTGGTGACGTTTGGATTCCGACATTTGATGCCTTTAATTAAGCTATCTTTTAGTCATCGCAATTCGATAACATTTAGATGCCGTATTGATAACCGAAATATGTCTCAAAGTCATCATTCGGCCACCCATAAAGTTATATGCCGGGCGGACATAAGTTATCAATTTGGGATCCCGAAAGGCATCTTTTTGGCCATCCTAAAAGTTATCCTTGACTTATTTTGGATACCTTTTGGATTACAATAAGATGTCATATTATGGATGATAAAAATGTCCGTCATGCCTAAAAACAAAGATGTCTACTGCCCGAGATCCATAACGCCCCTCTCCCTCAAAACGTATCAGAGCTGTTATGTTCGGTCGATAATGTTGCGACCTGTGATGGTGCATAGTGCGTAATAGTGCATAATGCATAGTGCAAACGGATGCCTTTAAGATATCCAAGAAAGGTTATCAAAACGGCATCATAAAGACACCAATAAATGATATCCTAAAGATATCGTTTTTATACGTTATATGGGATAGGCGAGCGACAATAAAGTGTGCTATCCAAAATACGGATACAAAAAATAGTTCAATTCTTAACATATATCATATATGTTTAGAATTGAACTATTTTATGTAGGCGTATTTTGGATAGCACACTTTAAAAATAATATTTATTATTCATGTATACATTCATAGAGGAAACTCATGTATTTTCATACAAAAATTAAAGTACGCTCAATTATATGTATACGCACTTCAGTTTGCAAACCTTTCATATAAACAATACATTCTTCTATCGGTTAACTTTTTTAAAATAAAGATTCAGTATTACGTTGTGTGTCATGACACAGATAACATAACGGTACGTTTATAACATATGACAGATGGGTATATCGCATGCACTTGGTTATTGCTGCTCTACGTCCAGGAAAAATACGTCTCCCAATTTTATAACCTATAAACAAAATATATCACCATCATCCTTTGGATAAGTCTATATTATAAAATAATTGAATAATCATAGAGAGCATTGTATTTTATATGTCCATACCGTGTATTCTTGCACTCTATTCATGAAAATCAATTTTATTGCAAACGTGTTCGACGACGCTATCGATGATCCGTGACTGTGACGCTCTGGCGTCTCTTTGTACCTGCATTTTGGCATTGTCGTAACTTCAAACAGTTGTCTAGAGGAGCACTCGCGAACGTCATCAACTGGAGAACTTTTCCACGCACATTTTCGTTGACGATTATTGGATACATTTTCGATGTCATTAAAAAGACATCTATTGGATTCACCAAAATGATGACATTTCGGCAACGACTTAACTTGCCGTTTTGATAACCTTAAAAAGTCATCTTTTTGATATCTAAAAATAACCTTTATATAGTTGCCGTTTTGATGATACCTTTCGGACGTCTTAAAATAGCCATCTATTTGATAAAGTGACATGATAACGTTTCGACAATTACTGAACTTGTCGTTATGTTAACCCTCAAAAGTCAACCTTCAGATAACCGTATAATTGATGTCAGTTAAAAGTCGTAAAATAGTTATCTTTAAGTAATTTCCGTAAGGCAACCAAGAAATGATGTCTTTTCGATGCCAAATAGACATGTGTGCTACCTGGGGTCCGGTGGCGTCTTGGATTTAGAGATGTTGGACTTTAGGGGCATTGGGCATTCGGCCAAGTGATAGCGACTCTTCGTCTTCGCAACACAGGTAGTGCAATGCTAAGTGGCGATAATAACGAGTGAATATTGCATCGTTACCAAATCGTGTGCCTACTTTAGATTCATTCATTGAACGTGTTATTTTCAGTGATTTTGACAGTTGGTATTAGCCATATCGGCAATAAGTTTTTAAATTATTTCCCTTTTATTCGACTAACGACACAACAAAAATATTTTTCTGGCGGTAATAATGACACTTACACTTGTAAATACCAAATTTATATTTTTTCGAGCTTCATTGAATTTTTTTCACGGACTGTGATTTGACTCAACTGGACCACAGGAGTTACCTTAAAGCAGCTGTCTTCAATTTCTATTGATGTATGCAGCCGCGATATTCTAATATCGTGTGAATCTAGCTGTGAACCGTGTACTTCTGGCTGAATCGAGGCATGCGATATTGAAACATCACGACTACATACAACAACAGTGATAGGCCTTTTCATATCACACATTTTTTTTATGCACATGCGTCAGTTTCAGCTATCATTTTCGTATGCTTTTTTGTAAACAAACATGTTAAAATACCCGAGTAGAAATCATAAGAATTAAAAAATTTAAATAATAGTATTTTGTGCATCTAGATCCAGAGATATAAGTCTTTTTGACGAGCGTGAAGTTCGCCGCAGCGAGCGAGGTGAGGGCCGCAACCACACGAGACAAAAGACGTATCTCTGACCCATGTTGCACACGATTTTTTTCCCCCATGTGTGATTTGAGTGTGTTTTCGCTATATGTGTGGATAGCCGAAAAGTGACCCTTTTCGGCTATCCACGCATATGAGGAGTTCTTTTTCAACCGGGCCACTTTTTTTTTCACCCTCTCCATTTTTTTTCAAAATCTGCCAGTTCAAAATATTAGCCAAAAGGAACATCTGTGATTTTTTTTAGATTTTTTTAGGCGTCCTTTCAGGATTTTCAATTTTTCATTACGAACCCTATATCTCAAAAAATATTCATCAAACAAAAAAAAACACAAAAATAAAAACTTTTTTATTTTTTCCACTTTATCGAAAAAAAATAAAAATCATAATTTTTCTGCATTGAGAAAATGGAAATATGGTAAAAAAATTAGAATAATTTTTTTTTAAACCCACACTTTCGATTTCGGTACAAATTTTACAAGATGTCTGTCATTGAGTGAAGAGTCTGCGAAAAAAATTTCAGAATGGCACCTGCAATTGTTTTCGCAAGCTCTTTACCCAATGACAGATATGAAAAAAATAAAAACCCTGCGAAATCTTTATGCAGTTATGAGATTTCGCAGGGTTTTTATTTTTTTTCATCGTAACCATTCAGTCGCCATTCGGATTTTTTTTTGGCAGACTTTTCACCCAATGACAGACATCTTGTAAAAGTTGGACTGAAATCGAAAGTGTGTTATTAGGTTTAAGAAAAATGTATTCTCATTTTTTTGCTAAATTTCAATTTTCTCAATGCAGAAAAATTATGATTTTAATTTTTTTCGATGAAGTGGAAATAATAAAAAAGTTTTCATTCCTATGTTTTTTTGTTTGATGAATATTTTTTGAGATACAGTGTTCGTAATGAAAAATTGAAAATTTTGAACGGGTGCCTAAAAAAATGTTTAAAAAATCACAGACGTTCCTTTTGACTAATATTTCAAACTGGTAGATTTTGAAATAAATTGGAGAGGGCGAGAAAAAAAAGTGGCGCGGTTGAAAAAGAACTCCTCATATGGCGAAAAGCACGAAAATCACACAATAGCGTGAAAAAGTACATTTATTCAAAAAAAAAAGTAAGAAATAAATAAAATAACAAGTTTCCTAATTGAGAAAAAATTTTCAATCGATTATTATTATTATGTTACCTGTACGAAAAGGAACAACGAAACGATATTGTTATGGAGAATGTAAGAGTGAATTACGGTATAAATTATAAATTTTCTAAAGCTTTCTCAGTGGACACAATGATGTTGCAACAATGTAATGGCAATGATACCTTTTGTAACATGTAATATTACATAGACAATACATGTAAGTTACAATTTCCTACTCAGCAATATAACATTGTTATATAACAATTATGTAACCGCAATATTGGAATGTAACGTTACATTAAGGTAACTGCTGCATTAGCGAAAGCAAAGATTTTTTTTGGCACGAAACTATGTCATTGTACATTTGTATATACGTGATTACAATTAATTTCAAACAAATTGACCACTGTATAACGGAGATATAACAATTTTAAATTTCTCCGTTTTACATAGAAAAACATAGGGAAAACGGGATATTTGAGTAGATGTTATGATTATTAGCAGCGGCGTATGCCGTATATATTCGGAAGTGACTGCACTGTAAAAAAAAACTTATTGAAATTTATCGTAAATGTACATGAAGTTTTTATTCATGTACCGTTCACAACATTTCAAGCACTACAATGCTGTAATTGTCAAGCAGCGTTACATTAAAAATAATGCTGGTCTTATTAATTTTGCAGTGATCCTTCTTAGGAAATTTCTCCGATAGTTTCTTTATTTTTACAAATGCCGTACTTGAAATTTAATGAATACGTGTACATGAAATTTACGGAACGTGTGCTGTATTTTTACGAAAGTCCGTATCTGAAAATAATGAAGAAGTATACTGGAAGTTTTTATGCATGTACCGTTCATTAAATTTCAAACACCATAGTGCTGTAGTTTTCAAGTAACGTTATATTAAAAATAATGCTGGGTTCATTAGTTTTACAGAAATGGGGTTCATGAAATTTACTGAACTGTGCTGGAATATATTATTGTTAAACATGTTATAAAAAATATGCAACCCTTAGAAAATAATTCAATATGCCTAGTTCACTTATCCGATCTAATTTCACTCTCTTCGACAGGGACTCGAACCTCCGACCCTACCTATCATCCTACCTATCGTACCTAACTACCTAACACGCTACCGCCTACTTATGAACTTACTTTAATTATGTGACATATGAATACTGGAGTACCAAAAAAATAATGATATACTTTTGAATGTGCGTGATAGTCCGTGAAAATTGATTCTCGGATTCGCCAATTCGAATTTCAATTCAAAATAGCGACTACCTAACACGCTACCGCCTACTTATGAACTTACTTTAATTATGTGACATATGAATACTGGAGTACCAAAAAAATAATGATATACTTTTGAATGTGCGTGATAGTCCGTGAAAATTGATTCTCGGATTCGCCAATTCGAATTTCAATTCAAAATAGCGAACGTCATACCATTCAAAATGGCGGATTCCATATGACATATCGAAATTGAAAAACGTTCTGATTTCAATCGAGAGTTTTTGGGATTGTCGATCACCAATCTAAATAAAAAATTCTTAAATTCAAAATGGCGCCTGGAATATGGCGGACGAGAATGTAAAAATTATTTAATCCGGATGAGACTTAGTACTCGGGGTGGCTTGGGTACGCTGTTTATAAGTCTAAACTGGAAATTCTGAAATTCAAAGTGGCCCATCCAATATGGTGGCCAAACATCCAAAAATGACTTGATGCAGATGAAACTTAGCACTCGGAAGTTGTAGCAGCTCCTGATTGCAAATCTGAAGTTAAAATCTTTAACTTTCTTTTTTAACAGTAATATGTTAAAATCTATTATGCTTGAAAATTATATACAACACCCATCATTTGAATTGAATTAACTTCTGCATTAAATTTCATGTCACATCGGGATTTTTAATAAAAGTTTATTAAATTTAATGTACCAGGTGTGTAAGTATGAAACCGGAATTTTTGTACAGAAAAAACACGTTTATTGTAATGATATGATACAAAGTAACTTATTCAACCCTTAACTGATCCGCCAGTTGTTGTTGTGTTTGAGCGTCGTCTTCGTCCAACAAGGCTTGCAGGTCAGCGTCTTCAAACTTTTTCGGTGGTCTTCCACGTTCTTCGTTCCTCACGTCAAAATCGCCACTTTTGAACCGTTTAAACCACTCGAAACACTGTGTTTTACCGAGAGCATGCTCACCCAACGCCTCCAGAAGCATTCGATGCGATTCGGCTGCGGTTTTCTTCAGATGAAAACAGAAAAGTAGGGCTGTCCGCAAATCGTAATGTGTTGGCACAAAACTCGACATGTTTATCTCTAATAAACTAATGCTACTGAATGAAACTCGTGTTATTGTGAGTTGGAAATCTTTGTCGGATATCAATACAATAACAAGACACCGCTGACGTGATGTGTCGGTAACTGCATCGACATCTAGCGCCACCTATGTGCAAATTCCGGTTTCATACTTACACACCTGGTACTTGTTCATCAAAAGGTGCATTGAGAAACATGCACTGTAATTTTACAGCAAATTTCAGTAATTTTAATGTCTGGTACATGAATTTTCAGTGCATTTAATTCTCATTTAATGCGCGCTTTCTGTAAATTTCAGGTACTTTAGAGCATTAAATTTACTTTCCTTTTTAACAGTAATATCTCAAAATCTGTGTTTGAAAATTATATAACACTCATCATGTAAATTCAATGAATTCCTGCAGTAAATTTCATGACACGTTTGCAATTTTTAATAAAGTTCATTAAATTTAATGTACTTGTTCATGAAAAGGTCCATTAAGGAACAAGTGATGTAATTTTACAGCAAAATTCAGTAATTTTAATATCTGGTACATGAATTTTCAGTGCAGGGTACATTAATTCTCATTTAATGTACGCTTTCTGTAAATTTCAGGTACTTTAGAGCATTAAATTTACTTTTCTTTTTAACAGTAATTTCTCAAAATCTGTGCTTGAAAATTATACAACACTCATCATGTAAATTCAATGAATTTCTGCATTAAATTTCATGACACATTTGCAATTTTCAATAAAGTTCATTAAATTTAATGTACTTGTTCATGAAAAGGTCCATTAAGGAACAAGAGATGTAATTTTACAGCGAAATTCAGTAATTTTAATGCCTGGTACATGAATTTTCAGTGCAAAGTACATTAATTCTCATTTAATGTACGCTTTCTGTAAATTACGTGTTCATCGGTACATTAAATTTACTGTTTTTTTTTTTACAGTGTGATAGCTGTTTCCCGTGCAGAAATTTCCGCGGGGATCAAACTGGATTCTGACAGCTGCGTAGCCTAATCTAATCATCAAATAATCGATTCGCACGATAATTTTTTGATTCACAGAGTCTAAGATTTTTCAACAAAATGTCTAGTATAGATTGGACATTTATATAAATGGAAAACAAACGCTGCACTGGTATTTTTGTAAATCCTGATAACTGAGGATGAAAAATTTGTACATTTCTGAAGCTACGTATCCCAGTCTAAGTAGTGTCACTTAGGTTTTTCATTAATATAAAATAGTCTAGACTACGCAAAGTTTGTTTTGATAGAAAACTCTTGGGATTTTCATTGATATAAAATCCAAGTGACACTGCTTAAACTGGGCTACGTAGCTTTAGAAATGTGCAAATTTTTCATCCTCATTTTTCAGTATTTACAAAAATACCAGTGTGGAGCGTATTTTCCTTTGAGTAGTCTAAATTATTTTATATCAATAAAAAATCCAAGTGACACTGCTTAGACTGGGCTGGACTACGTAGCTTCAGCAATGTGCAAATCTTTCATCCTCCGTTTTCAGTATTTACTGAAATGCCAGTGCGGAGCTTATTTTCCTTTTATATAAATGTCCGATCTATTCTGGACATTTTGTTGAAAAATCTTAGATTATGTGAATCAAAAAATTATCCTGCGAATTGTCTATTCGTTCATTCTGGCAATTACGTAGTCTAATCAAATCTTCAAATATTCAAATCGCAGGATAATTTTTTGATGGGTGTTATTATAGGTTCCTGACATTGCGAGCATTAAAAAAAACTCAAATTTTTGCGATTATTTTCTTTATTTTTTGTTCCCGTTCACTTAAATAACCCGTCTTACAGCCTCGTATGAAACACGACATTTTCAAAACATATATTATTACGGTTAGGTTATGTTATTGTATTTTTCACGGTCGTACATACAGGTCCGATATCTCCTACAGTGGGGGGTGACACAGTACTCGAAGCAGTGCCGTGCATATATGTAATACTCCTATATTGCTAGCGCTGGCCGAAACTCTGTGAAGACTTTACGGTGCAGACAATATCGTTCTCTCTCTCTCTGGCTCTTGCAATGCGCAAGCGTGAATGAAAGCGTGAGTGCCCCAGCCAGTAACATTTATTCGTAGTGGGTCACGCCTGCGCAGTATGATCCCGTTCAAGTGTTCTGTGTCTCTTTTTTGTTTTACCTACCACTTATAGGGAAGCATAGGCCACTGGCAATATAGGAGTATTACATATATGGTGCCGTGTCAAAGCGCTGTGATCGAGTGCCATCCTAGTGCCACCATGTGTGAGCGACAGATAGATGATGGCGCATGCGCAGTCATTGATTAAGGAGTATTAGTATATATTACACTTTGGCAGTTGATAGGAGCGACGTGGCAATAATGTAAACTAAAAACTCCTTCGAATTCTATGTCACCCCCACCACCGAAAGAACAATAGAGATATCAGACCTGTATATACGACCGTGGTATTTTTTGTATCAATCGTGTCGACGGGAGACACTGAAATATATATAGTAATACACGGTGGAAAACTTTCAGAACGATGTTGGAACACCAGCGCCGCGAGTGGACAGGTTGGTACTACTATCTTCTTTTTCTTCTTCTTTTTGTGTTTGTGGTTGATGGCTCCGGTAATCGCATTGGGGCGACATCAACCATACGGCCATATCTTTGAGCCGAAACGCGAACCATTTTTCGCCGGCCAGCCTGGCAGAGTTTCAACTCCTTACCTCTTACTTTCTGGATAGAACTAAAACTTTTAAGCGGTCTGAGTCGGTTAAGAAATTGCAATTGCAAAACTGCAAGATCTTTTTTCCAACTCTGAGGAGAAATATAACCGATAGGTTATATTCTTCTACGCTCTTCAAGCTTCCTTTCAGCTTAAAAAAAAACTCTTAAGGTCCACCATCACCCTGATGCACAGCATTTTGAGTTTTTTCAGTCTGCACGTGATTCAGAAAAGACCGCAACAGATCGAGGTGTAACTAGTCTCATTTTGTTTGCAACGAATTGCCATCGGAGATGAGCGTGGCACATTTTTTTAAGGCCTCCATTTCAAAAGGACGGAGCAGTTTTATAAATATTCAGTTAATTTTGCTCGCCCGATGAAAGTCAGCCTTGAAATTCACACTACGATTAACCTAAAACATAAATGTGCCGCACTCATCCCCGATGGGAATTTGTTGCGAACAAAATGAGACTAGTTGGACCTCGATCCGTTCACCGGTGTTTTCGGAATCACCCGCAGACTTTTCAAAGAACCAGGTTTCGGGGAAGACCTCGCAAAGTTGTTGATGTAGCAACATTTTTTCTGTCACTCCTCTGCAGCTGCTGAATTTTTCCTGAGGAACGAAAAATGTGTTACAAACTTTTGCACATGAAAAACAATTTGTTCTTCATAATTTTTAATTTTTAGATGTCATTAAATTTGTCTTTAAATACATGAAAAAATGCAAAAAATAAAAAACTGTTACAATCACCATTAAACTTGTACGATTGTAAATGTACAATTGTAAATGTATGATAGTTTCACATTTATCCCAAGAAAACGAAATGTCACTTTCCTTGCTATATATTCCTTGCTATATCCACGCGTGAAGACAAAAAATTTATTTTCGTTGAGCGGATGAATTGGTAAATGAATATATTTTCAGAAAGCACATTCATTTTTGCTCGTATATACTTTTCGAAAATATTCACTAACAAACACATCATAAATACACATTTTTAAATAATAAATCACGCCAAACAAACAGTACCGACGAAACTATCATGACAGTGAGGTTAGCCACAAGCAGCACGACCAATTGTTTGCATTTTTTGGACTACTCACCTCTCATCTTATTCAAGCGTTCTGATTGGCTGGATGTTATTCATGCACCAATCAGAATGCTTAAATTAGCTGAAGCGTGATCCTAGCATTCGTTTTGAAAGCTTACGCGCTTGTGAGCGCCACATCCTGTGGCATTTTATATGTATGTCGATATATATCTATACATACGTGCTGAGAGCGCGTAAGCGTCAGACAAATGCAGGCAACAAATTGTTTTCAATTTCTTATGAAGCCCGTATTTTACGATGAAATGTTCAAATTGAAGTAAAAAAGGGATAACTGAAAAAACACCATTCTTGAAATTCTGCAATTTGTTTCACAGATTCTTGGTCAAAAATAAGTAATATCTATCATGATTAGAGAGTAGGATGCGGTGCCTCACATTTTTTTAAATAATTTTTTTTTCTCAGTTTATAAAATAAAATGAAAAAATTAATTCCTAATACCCCTTACATGAGTAAAAAAATAAAATAAAAATAAAACATGTCCTGAAAATTTTTGATTGTTTGCATATTTTCTAAGATAAACAAGAAAAATATTTTATTAAACAAAAATATTTTCTCAATTATTTTGAAAAATATGCAAAATATCAAAATTTTCCAAGATATGTTTTATTTTTATTTTATTTTTTTACTCATGTAAGGGATATTAGGAATTAATTTTTTCATTTTATTTTACAAAAGCTTTAAAAAAACGAAGAAAAAAAATCGATCGGCTCCGAGTGATAGTTTACAAATTTTTTTATGATAATTCGGATTTTTCGGAACTTGTTTAAAATTATATTTTCTTATATTCATTTTTTACTCACTTTATTACATTTTGGCTCGTAACTTAGCCATTTTTGAAAATTTCGACTTGACGCTTCATAAATAGATGCAAAAATGATTAAAGAATATGAAAATTAGAATTTAAAAAAATCGATTTTTTGTCATTTTAACTGACTCAGTCCCCTTAACACCTTGTTCCGAAGATGCCCAGTAAACAAAGTTCGGTAGCGGCAATGTAACGGCAATGTAACTGAGTGTAACCGAATGTAACAAGTAATGGTGGCTAGATATTACATGTAAGTTCCACGTTAGTTCTGATTTCCCACTCATAAGTACTACAGGTTATGTAACGTCGAATGCAACCGTTATATTGCAGTTATGTGTTGCTGTCCGAAACATAGTCCTGTACCAGCAATGTAACGGCAATATAACCGAATCTAACACAAGTAATGTTGACTAGATGTTACATGTAAGTTCCACGTTAGTGATGATTTCTCACTCATAAGTACTACAGGTTATGTAACGTCGAATGCAACCGTTATATTGCAGTTATGAGTTGCTGTCCGAAACAAAGGCCTGTACCGGCAATGGTGCGACAATGTTACAGATTGTAACAGGTAATAATACCTAGAGGTTACATGTAATTTACAATTCCCTACTCACAATCAGTAATTTATATTATATCACTGCAATATTGCAGTTATTGCGTCACCGAAGTGACATCTTTTGACTAGCTCACTACTTGTGCGCTGATGTCACGAGCGAGACAGGTGATTACCGTCTCCCTCTAATGGCGCATGCGCACAATACCGATTCAGTCGAGAAGCACGTGACGGGAAACGAGCCGGAGTGTCATGGCGCCAGCAGGTCAACGCCGGCTATATTGCTCTCGGGTCTCCGTGTGCCTCCGTGCATTCCGGGTACATCTTGGTGCAAGTGAGACAGCTATACTCGCTCTCTCACTTCCATCCACTCACACCTGTAGCGCATTCACACCCCTTATTTTTACAGGCGCTTCACAAAGCGACTTGTCCCAAGTTAATTAAAAAGAGCATTTTTCATATTTTACCTACCTGTTATTGAAATAATTTTCTTATTATTATTTTTTAATCCTCATGGCGGCATTACAAATTAAAGAATCATTTTCAATCCAAGTTTTGAGAATTAGGAAATAAATAAAAAATTTCATCCAAGTGCTAATTCAATTATTTTTTTAATGCATTATTTGCAACCCTGTATAGATTATACTGTTCCAAAAAAACCAACTTTTTTTAACATTGAAATATTTTCAGAGTATTCCTGAACATCCCTATTAATATCAGCCCTTAATATTAATATTAGAAGGTGGCGATTTTCAATTTTCCATTTCCATTTAAATAACATGGGAAAAATTGTTTCTGAACTGAGTTTAATATAGTAATTACAAGTTATATATTATTTAACTTAATCATTAATCACTTAAAGAATTAAAGATAACAAACTTTTCATGGTTATAACTCATTTTTAAAAGAATCAACAAATTTATAAAAAATCGAAATAATTTATTGATTCATAATACATAAAATTTATTATGATCTTTCATCATGTATTTGTGATATAATATACCCGTATTTTTTTAATTAATGATCAATAAAATTAGACATTCATCGTCGATGAATAAAATTTGTATCGCCTTTAAATATTAAATTAAGGGCTCATATTTTAACAGGGTCTTTGTTTAAGGATACTCTGACGATATTTCAATGTTCTTTGAGAAAGAAAAACAGCTGGTTTTTTTGAAACAGTCTAATACACATGAGTCCAGTAATATTCCAATATAAATTTTGTTTTTCAACGATTGCTCCTGTAATTTCTATGTACTTCAAACATTGGATTTCAGTTGAAATTGTTAGTTTTCCAATCGATGTCTATTACTTTCGATTTCGTATACTTGTTATTGAAATTTGATATACAAAAGAATATGAAATTTCAATAACAAGAATATAAAATGTAAAGGGATTTTTTACAGGTAGGTAAAATATGAAAAATGCACTTTTTAATTAACTTGCGACAAGTCGCTCTGTGAAACGCCTGTGAAAATAAGGGGTGTGAATGCGCTACAGGTGTGAGTGGATGGAAGCGAGAGAGCGAGTATAGCTGTCTTACTTGCACCAAGATGTGGCCGAAATGCACGGAGACACACGGAGACCCGAGAGCGATATAGCCGGCGTTAACCCGCCAGCACCATAACGCTTCGGCTTGTTTCCCCTCACGTGTTTCTTGAATGAATCGGTGTTGTGCGCATGTGCTAACCGTGGAAGGGGCCATCATCTATCTCTCTCGCGACAGCAGCGCTAACTACATTGATAGACGGTAACTGAGATTGTAGCTTCAAAATAAGGCGAGAGGGTTCACCCACTGGTCTATAGCAACCTATAGGACTGCGTGATCACAGGACGCAGGTAATGTTCCAACGATTGTGTGTTAATCGAGGACGCCGACAGCGATAATACACCGGACTTGATCAGTTCCCGGTGGCCGTTTCGCTGGCGCGGGAGCGCGGCAACGGATCTCGCCACCTGGCGGATCTCAGACGAAGTACCGTTTCATAACATTTACATTACCTGCCTGTTACCAATGTTATGCGTACTTATAACCATATTACATGACGGTTACACGTTTTGGTAACCTTACTGTACCGTCACTACGGTTCATGGCACATATACAATGTGAAGATAACAAATGTGACGAATATGTTACTTTCATGTCACATAGTGGTTACGCAATATAAATGTAACATAACGTTGCATAACATTTGTAAAGCCTGCATATAACTATTGTTACGTACATTACGCTACACGCATGTTATGTAATCGTTACAAATGCTAGTTATGGAACTGCAATATAGTAACGTTTCATAACATTTACATTACCTGCCTGTTTTCAATGTTATACGCACATTGTTATACCCATGTTACATAACGGTTGCACGTTTTGATAATGCGACTGTAACGTCACATCGGTACATAGCACGTATATAACGTGAAGATCACAAATTTTACGAATGTGTTACTTTCATGTTACATGGAGGTTACGTAACACAAATGTTACATCGGTTATGTCACTTCCCACTTCTTGGTTACATAGCCGTAATAAAACGTGTGTATTGCGAATTATGTAACTGCAATATTCAACGTTGCATAACATTTGTTTAAACCTACACATAACTATTGTTACACTGTTAAAAAAATTTATTTGATCCAAATAAACCATATTACTTGAGTGACATTTACTTGAGACAAATCGTTTTTTCTTTGCATTGAATAAAAACAGAAGTTGCGCTCAGTAAGTCATTTTCTTGGTAGCAGTTGTTTGGTCAAATCAATCTAATTCATTGACACTAGTTACAGTTATTTTATTCAAATGCAGGTTTTCTACGAACAGCAAGCCACAAATATTATATGGAAATAATTAATATTTTTTATCGAAATACTTTATTTGATCAACACCAAACGGAGTTATTAGTTGCGTAGATGTAATATTTTTAATTGGATAAGCCAAAAATACTGTAAGCAAGTAATTTACATTTTTTACATCAATTGTGTTTTTCTTTGGTACAAGAAAATATACCCAGATGCAAAGACTTGGTATCCTGGGATAACAAAAATAAATTGCTTGATTCAACTACTTCGGATGATCCATCGGAACATTCTGTTTTATGAAGCCAAATAAAAATTATTTATTACGAAAATGGGATTTTTTCCTTTTTAATATCAATATTATTTATCTGAAATGATTATTTTATGTGAGCATCATATTTTATTCATTTAACACAAATTCGAGTTATTAGCTGTGCATATGGAAAATTTGTGAGTGAATTAACCAAAACTTTTTGACGCAAGTAATTTAAGTTTTTCATCTTACCGTGTATTTCTCCGGTACAAGAAAAAATTATGTTATATTATGACACAGTATTCTAAAATCGAAAATAAAGATGATTCTCCTGTGGCTTCTGCGCAGAACGGGTTAAATCCATTTTTTCGAAATCGATCAATTTATCCATTTCGTTATTTTTATTTTTTTGTTATTTTATTTTAACATTTTCCTCTCTACAAATTGTTAATTTGTTTAAACAATCTGTTATCGTTTATTTGTTTAAACAATTTGTTATTGCTTATTTAGTTAAACAATTTGTTATTGCTTATTTGTTTAAACAATTTGTTATTGCTTGTTTTTTAAATAATTTGTAATTGTTTTTTTAACAATTTTTTGAAATTGTTTTTTAAACAATTGATTAAAACTGTCGTTTTAATCAATAACATATTACTAAAACTACAAAGAATTGGTGAAATTATAAACATTGTTCAAATGTATCGTTTTTTTAATTTAAAATTGTTGATTTTTTTCTTATTTTATTTAAACATCTTTCTCTAAAAAAATTGTTTATTCGTTTAACCAACTTGTAATTGTTTATTTGTTTAAACAATTTGTTATGGTTTATTTGTTTAAAGAATTTGTTATTGTTTATTTGTTTAAAGAATTTGTTATTGTTTATTTGTTTAAAGAATTTGTTATTGTTTATTTGTTTAAACAATTTGTTACTGTGTATTTGTTTGAACAATCTATTATTGATGAAAACGAAAGTTTTAATCAATAGCAATCTGATGATTTTGCATTTTTTGTATGTACGATATATACGAATTATAGCGAGCAGAGTGTTCGTGAAAAAAGGTATTTATAAACAAAATAAATTTTCCCTTGCCGGATAAAATTCGAATCTTCATGACCCTTAACTTTTTTCAAGCGCATAGTAGTAGTCGATAGCGTAATAGGTAGCGTGTTAGGTAATTAGGTACGATAGGCAGGGTCGAGGGTTCGATTCCCAGTCAGACAGAAAAATTGGATCGGAGAATTGGGGCAGATTTTTCATTTTTTTCTATTTATCACTTTTTGGGGCCGGTAAACTATGCATACTAAATTATTTTGCAAGGGCTATATCTTTTTTATAACATGTTTAGGGACAAATATCCAACACGCATTTTGTTGAATCGATCATTTTTCCTGTTGATTGGACTAATTACCGGTTAGATACAACTATCTATATGAGTTAATGCAAAAATCATAATATTGATCTAAAACAATATGTAATTCGACCAATAGATTTGGATTTGGAAGAAACTGATGGGATGTTCCATTTAAATGAGCAGTTTCTAGATCAGAGAAAGCATTTTCTAACTTCTATGGAAACATAGACGGCACCAAAAAAGTCGGAAGCTTTATTAGAATTTTGATTTACTCGACTGAAGTAAATCGGTTTGATATTTCAGTCGCCCGTACACTCCCGTATAATAACTGTGCGTTATTTTCAAAGATTTCATATTTGATTTTATTGAACAAAGATATTTCTATCAAAAATATATTTACTTTATCCCAATAACGAATTAGCGGATTATATACAAATAATTTATTTACTTGCGTCAAATAAATTTTGTTTGTTTCAAATTAATTTTTTTAACAGTGTACGTACATTACGCTACATGCATGTTACGTAATCGTTACAAATGCTAGTTATGGAACTGCAATGTTCCAACGTTCTATAACATTTACATCCCTAGCAAGTCCTGCAACCGTTTCTTTAAGAGGACATTAACCGTAAAGGAACCAAAAAAGGAACACAGTTCCTTTACGCATTTTTTCAACCGTCCCGAGGAACCATGAGGAACTTATTCAGTCTGTTTTTTTAATGTGTTTTTCGTATAATTAAATTTGTACAACTAAAATGGGTTTGGGTTCATTTCTGCGCTTCTCGAAACGTGGTGCCTTTCGTGGTTCCTTCAGTTCCTTTCGTAGTTCCTCTACTGTTTCGTCCTAATTGGTTCCTCATGGTTCCCCGGGACAGTCGCAAAATTGCATAAAGAAACCTAAGTTCCTTTATGGTTCCTCGGAACGGTTGCAGGAATTGCTAGGGATTACCAGCCTGTTCCCAATGTTATACGCACATTGTTATAGCCATGTTACATGGCAGTTACACGTTTTGGTAATGTGACTGTAACGTCACATCGGTACATAACACGTACATAACGTGAAGATAACAAATATGACATAAACATGTGACTTCCATGCTACATAGCGGTTACCTAATATAAGTGTAACATCGGTTATGTCACTTGCAACTTCCTGGTTACATTGCTGTAATGAAACGTGTTTACTGGGTGGCTTGATGGAATAAAAAAAGAATAGTAGGGCCGCCTGAACATATTAATTATGCAGGTGACCTCACTCGTCTTTTTTTATTCCATCAAGCCATCTCCGAGAAAAATGCGTTAAAAAAATGTTGAGGTTATGTTGACATTTAAGCTCCCCTCAACCGCTATGTATGTATATAGATAGACGTAAACGAGGGTCTCGATCAGGGGGTACAAACCACCATAGTAAATGCTGAGGCAAAGTTGCGCTGGTGGCGCTCCTGGTCTACGGGCCGCGAACTAATGCCTATGACATATATATATATATATATATATATATATACTAGGGTCCGTGCGGCTCGGGCGCTACGCGCCCTCGCGTCGTAGAGGTTCAATTCTAACCCAAACCTCAACTCCCGCCCACCGCCTTTCCCCACCCCCACGCTCCCCCGTCCCTTCCCCGCCGCCCCAACCCTCTGCTCGATTCTCGATTCCATGGCCAACTTCACCTCGCTCTATTTTCGATTCCATAGCCAACTTCACCCCGCTCGATTCTCGATTCCATGGCCAACTTCACCCCGCTCGATTCTCGAATCCATGGCCAACTTCGCCCTCGCATCGTAAAGGTTTGGGTTAGGGTTCCGAGGTTTGGGTTCTCGATTCTTGTACACGGCGGCAGCGGCGGCGGCGGCGGCGGCGGCGGCGGCGGCGGCGTGTACAAGAATCCAGAACCCAAACCTCGGAACCCAAACCCAAACCTTTACGATGCGAGGGCGAAGTTGGCCATGGATTCGAGAATCGAGCGGGGTGAAGTTGGCCATGGAATCGAGAATCGAGCGGGGTGAAGTTGGCTATGGAATCGAAAATAGAGCGAGGTGAAGTTGGCCATGGAATCGAGAATCGAGCAGAGGGTTGGGGCGGCGGGGATGGGACGGGAGAGCGTGGGGGTGGGGAAAGGCGGTGGGCGGGAGTTGAGGTTTGGGTTAGAATTGAACCTCTACGACGCGAGGGCGCGTAGCGCCCGAGCCGCACGGACCCTAGTATATATATATATATATATATATATATATATTTATATATAAAGGTTTACCCCCACTCCGCGTCCCAAAGCAGGTTTATTTTTATTATTATTATTTCATTTTAATGTCCCAGGATTTAAAAATATAACATAAATGCCAGTATATTTGTATTTCAATATATTTCAAACATTTCGCATAAATATTAATCTGCATATATGAATATTTAGAACATTCATATTTACACATCGAGATATTTAACAAGCTTTTATATAAAACACAAACTTAACAAATTTTTTTCTATTCGCGTATTACATGAAAGTAATTAGTTATAACTTTGCAAAGTTTATACCGCACAATCAGTTTTTACATCACATATTTAACAAGCTTTTGTGTAAAAAAACAAACTCAAAAATTGTTTTTCTATTTGCGTATCACATAAAATTAATCAGTTATAGCTTTGCAAAGTTTTAACCATACAATCAGTTTTTACATCACATATTTACACATCAAACATACATCACACAGTTACAAACAAAAAGTAGAAAGGATTTTTTTAGAATCATAATACTTAAAAAATTGTGCAGTCCACTTTCAATATTAAATATTTGTGTAATTAAAAAATATTTGGTCAAGAATTCAACTCAAGATCAAAATACGAGAAGAGGTTAATAACAAAACGAGATATATTCACCTTGCTTCGGTGAAGATAAAAAATGATTATTAAAACGATCGCCCAATACGATGTACTCGTCTTTTCTGCAAACTGCACAATATATTCGCAAAAAGATAACAAAAAACAGTCCAAAAAACACTGGATAGAGCTCACTATAAAGACGCGCAATACGCATAATCCAAGATAGTGCAAATTTCGTTGGGTACGTGCGTACGAGCGAGAAAGAAAATCGATGCAATGGCTTATAGGTAGCGACACTAGTGCTCCTAGCGGACGGGCCACGTGAAACTTTGCCTCACTCATTTCCATCTGTGTTTGGACCCCCTGGTCTCGATCTTCGTTCACAACGTAAGTCGTGCAATGCTGGGGGGCGTTACCAACGTGTCAATATTGCGACGTTGCCAAATCGTGTGCCTACTTAAGAGTCATTCGTTAAACGTGTTATTGTCCGTAATTTCGACAGTTCAGCAATATGTGTACAAATTTTGCATTTCAGTGAGTCATTAATCGTTTCTGGGATATACACGCTGAAACAAATAATTTTGTACCTATCTTATTCTTGGCACCCAGTGAATATTTGATTAAAATAATATTTCTTATAACCAACCAGTTGAATTCAAATTTTTTCCATTCTTACAGTTCAAAAATAGTATTGGTACATCTATGGATGGATAAGAATCGTGAATTTTGTGTTTTGATTTGGCGAAAAAAATATAAAAAAAATGTGCACCACATCCTCGCGAGCGGGAAACTGTTTTACGTTATTCATACAATTTTTGTGCATTTTTTCAGATTTAAAAAAATGGTCCTTTTTCGATTTAAAAAAAATCGTAACAAAGAAACGGTTGTTCCAAAAAATCTGCAGAAATTCCGAAAAATGTTTCAAAGCAAGGGCAACAATAGAAAAAATCATGAAGCAAATCAAAAATGTTATGGTCTGGAGGGTAGTCGAATCGACGTGGACAATCTCATATGCAACTTTGTATAACTTTTTCTAGAAAATGTATCTCGCGCGATCCAACAATCGGATAAATGTATTTTCTGTTCAATTCTTTTCATTTAGAGTTATTGACATTAAATTCTCATCAATCTTCAAAAAATTTGCAAAATATATCGCTGTCAGATTTTGAAATGTATATCTATAACGCGTAAATACGAATTTCAGGTTGAATTTCGCGCGCTTGTTCTACGCATGCTTCAATAAAAAAAAGACAGTACGCATGCGTTGAAACACGAGAGTGGGAGAATGAGGGGAACGCTAAGTTATGGGAGTGTTTCCGGTTCCGAAGCGTCAAGTTGTGGGAGCGTCCGCTGTAATCGGCCTATACTGTGTTATTAACCCTCGCTGGTCACCGCGGATCAAATTGACCCGAGCTCTCACTTAGAGCTAAAATCAAATCTCTAACTATCAGGGACCTCGTAGATTTGAAGTATCTGGTTCAAAGTATCTTTGGAACGCATGCATTTAAAGTATTTTTTTCTGAAAGTACCATGTATTGAAAGTATCGTGTAGAAATTCTTCCAAAAAATCTTTAAAACTGAAAGAGTTAGGGGGAAGTCCCTCAGTACCGGATACTTAAGGTTATTCATTAATAAAACTATCCCAGGTGGAGTTTCGGAGTCGGACCGTTGTTGGCGCAACGACGATCGCCTGAGTTAGAACGGCGGACCGACTCTGTTCGCCAACGTCGGTTTGGCATCTCAAAATCGTCAGGATGATAACACCAGCCCTACGTTTCACCCAAACGTCGGGCCGCAACGAATAACCAACGTGATTGTAACGTCGGCCCATTACCCTACGCCTTCTAGGTTAATTTTATTTCTAATATATTGTGACGAAAAGTCACAATAAAATATAAAATAGTAGAGCGGCGGTCTCGGTCTCCGCCACGACACCTGAAAGAAAACCGAAATATTGTTAAAATTAATTAGATATTTAAAATTAGAATTTAATCACACCTAAAAAATTGTCCTTTTTATCCTTGAAAAATCCCCCGAATAATATTCCCCTTTTGCTGACAAAAATACCTATCCTAACCTCCCCAGAAAAGAATCCCCAAAAATATTCCTGATCTTACCGCACTATTTCACCGAACGAAGAAGTGGCCAAGGGCAGAAATCCTCGATTTTCGAGCAATCTGCAAAATTTATCGTCAAGAATTTCTGGACGGCATCGCGACCTTGGAGCCTCGGAGATCGGGCGATGGAAAAATCGTATTTTTCCATCGCCCGATCCAGTCAATATTTGACACACCAAATTGAGGAAGCCCGGCACTGTTGAGTACGAGGATTTATCCGAGAAAACACCGAGACACAACACAATCTTTTTTTTGGGGGGACGTCCCGATCAAAACGGCGACTGATCCTCGGAAATATATCGAAAATTATCTCGTCGAGCTGTGCACTGGTGACAGCTGAGATTCCAACGACACGAGCATCGCGAACGAGAGAGAGAGAGAGACGACTGCCGACGAACTTGAAGCTTCAACATAAAGGCACGGGGCGGCAGCACCACACCGTACGTCGCGCGGAGGCCCGTACGGCGTAAAGGAGAACTACGAGATTCCACTTTCCCCCTCCTGTCCCTTACCCTATGAAGAAGATGAAGAAGACGACGTTCCCCTCCCGTTATATCCCATCGCCATTGTTCATCTATCGAGCAAGATTTCGGCCATCTTGGCCTCATTCCGAGACCACGCGTTAGCGAGAGCCCACGTACTTCGCAACGGGAAAAATTGTAATTGCGAGTATCGAGCAAAACAGGCGTACTGAGACGACGATAAGAAAAGATATTTTGAGGAAAAGACGAGGAAAAGATTTTGAGCGTTTAAGAATCGAAAAAGAGTGAGTAAATTGATTATATTCCCCAAGAATATTGTATTTGTGTCGATCGGTGTCGTGGCGTTCGCGCGTAGAGTCCCCCCTTCCCCTTTTTCAGTATTCGAGATTTTTCTTGCGGCTTTGCCTAATAAATTATACATCGCGGTAATAAATAAGAGGTCGTATAGCGACGAACCATCCGAGTGATTAGCCCTGAGATAGCCCAGTGAATTTAAGATAAAAATTGAGATTTAGAGTACCTTTCTTTCCGCGTTCCTTTCTTCTTCCCCCGTCACCCCTCCCCCCTTGTTTTCTTCGCGATATTCCTCTGTTCAGCTCGCAGCCAAGGGCACGGCGTGAAAATAGCGGTAGAGCTCCGCGAGTAAAAATTGTTTCGTTTTTTTATTATTATTATTATTTTTTTTTATTATTACGATTGGTTGCTGGACCACACCAAAAACACCAGCTGGCGCCTAGACTTGTGAATAAATGATTAATAATTTAATTTTGCGAATTTTGTGTTTTATTTTTGTAATTATTTTGAGAATTCCCTTACAAATGGCGCCCAACGTGGGGCCTCGAAAAACGAGTCTAAAAATTGCGAAAAATTGAGAAAAATTTTTAAAATTCAGAAAATTTCGAAAAACTTGCGAAAAATTAATAAATTGCGAACTTTTCGAAAAATATTGCGAAACTTGGAGAAATTTTCGAATAAATTAGAATTTAGAGAACATTTAGAGTTAAGAACGTTGCGAAAAATTAGTATTAAGAAAAATATCAAAATAAAATTGTGAAAAATACTGAAATTGAGAAAATTTTGAAAAAAAAAAATTCAGAGACTCGTGAGTAATAGTACCCACCGCGATAAAATAATAATTATTCGAGATATTTAGAATAGAGGAGCCCAAATAACCCAAAACTTTTTCTTGGCGAGCCACGACACCCCGCGTCCGCATTAGTGCTCATATTATTTTGATTTTGTGCTCCGATATATTGTGATTATTGTTGATTTTGGATTTTTGATTTTTGCTGAACATTGACTATTTCCTTTTGCGAATTATTTTGATTTACGAGGACTGCTTACGCGCCTCGTTGTTTATCTTACCCAAATCCCTTTGTTTCATTACTTTTTTCTGTGTTATTGCCCAAAATATCGCTCAATATGGATCCCCCGTTAACCACAACTACTACCACTACCACGTGGACCACTGGAGTTACAGTGACTCCTACAATGACCCCTACAATACAACATACTGACGATCGGACTGAAGAACCCATTCCTCCCGAAGTATATGAGGCAATGCGAAATATTAGGGAGGAGTCCCTAAAAATAACGCGCCCCCGAGATTTGGTTAAAATGTGTGACCAAGCGGGATTGGATTGTGACGGCACCATGGAAGAATTGGCTGACCGTTACGCACGATACGAAATCCGCCGACTGTATCCGCAGGTACAGACCTTCTGGAACCCGCGACGAGACGAAAGGGGGCCTCATCCCCCATTTACTTTGATGGTGGCAATAGACGACAGTTTGTACGGACAAGTTTTGAGTTCGAACGAGACACAAGCGACTACCCAACAGTCTCCTAACCCGACTGACCCCTTTTCTCCGCAACCTGCACCCCGTTCCATCCCTTCCCCACAATCTGTTCGCAGACATCCCGTTTTGAATCTCTCCCTCACCAACAGAACTGAGAATGCGTCCCAGTGGGCGGGTGCGACGCATCCGTTCCCTTCTCTTCCAAATCAACCCTGCGGACGAACAGTGACCTTCGCAGAATCTTCACCCCCAAGACGAGTTAGTTCTATCCCCCCTCCTCCTCCATCCTCACAAGCACCTTTTTTCCCCAACATACCCCCTCCTTCCCAAGACGAATGGGGATTTCATTAGACTTACACCATCCCGACAACAGACCCGATATTGAACAGTACGAGAGTGGCACCTCGCCCCCCACCTCCGACAGGTGGAGTACTTCCTCAAGCCACACCATCCCGCTATCGCGCGGAACTTTTGAGTCTCGGAGAATCGAGAATAGACCAAAGTGTCCAGTTTTTGGACCATTGGGGCCGAAACGGACCAAAATTTCACGGCAAGCGAGGTGAAGACGGCGAGGAGTTCCTTCGCCGACTTTACGAATATGCCTCGGGCCGTGATATGACGGATAATGAGCTACTCCGAGCTCTCCCCGAAGCATTGAGAGGTGACGCCCTGCTTTGGTATAGAGTTGACCAAGACAGTTAGTCGACAATGGACGAATTCGTATCATACTTTCGGACGCAATTCGTGTCGGCCGACTCGCAGAAGAAATTGAGACGAGACGCTGAATTGAGAACTCAAGCCAGTAGTGAGACCATTTCTGAGTATTTGGTGAAAATGAGGACTCTCTTTAGTCACCTTACCCCTCCCTTGCCCCTCGCGACTCAATTGGACATTTGTTGCGCGAACGTAAAGCCGGAAATGACGTTGAACGTCCACCGTGAGGAGATAACGAGCTTCCAGGAGTTGCAAAAAGTTTGCCAACGATTGGAGGACGCGCAGAATCGAGTTAAAAATTATCGTCCCCCTCCTCCTGCTGATCAGATGGCGTTGCCGTCTACAGGGTACAATCCGCCGGACAAGAGTGCGCGCGGTCGTGCCGCTGCCGCTGCTGAGTCGGATGTACCACACACCCGTCCCGAAAAACCCACTGTTCTCGCTCCTAACCCTCCATCTCAAGTACTTCCCCCAAGATCACAAGACCCACTCGCATCCACCGTCCATGCTACGGCGGATTCAACTCCAACGCCTCAACCTCCATTCCCTCGACAACCATCAGCTCGTTACCCCCAAAATTCCGCTCCCAGACAGTTCCAACCTCGCTCTCCAGCTCCAGCTGGCCCCCGTTACCAACCACCCCGCCCAAACGGGCAATCAACCGCCACAATCCCTCGCCTCATGGATATTCCTGTACAACGACCTTTCGAGATTCCCACCTCCACCTCCCCTGCTAAAAGATGCTACAATTGTAGACAACTCGGGCACATTTATCGAGAGTGCACGGTGCCCCTCGGATTTTTCTGCCGCATCTGCGGATATCCGGGTTGCAACGTCAACACATGCACGAATTGCGCGCGTGCCCGGGCGGGAAACGGCCAGCGGGGAGGACAGTAAATCCGTCGCCTCCCCGGCCTGCTAGAAGGATGCTCGATGAATCCCAGGAAGAGAACGAGCCCCTAGCCCCGCTACAGAGACATCCCCTGTTAAAAACTTTTAAGAATTTTCCCCCACTTCCCAAATTGAGAACTTTTGAGTGCCCTTCAGGCTTTGTGGAAATTGATACGATTAGCGAACCCTGCGGGGATAATCGACATTTCTTTTGGGTAAATATCGGAGGTTGCCCACGCCGAGCTCTTATCGACTCTGGTGCTACAGGATCATACCTCGGCTCGGATCTAGCCGAAGCCGAGGATAGCCCATTACGACCAACCGAAGGAGGAGTACGCGTAGCCAATGGGGCTGTGGTACCCCTTCAGGGAATGAAAACCCTGCAGTTTGAGATAGAAGGAGTAATTCGCCCGATCGATTTAAAGGTAGCCTCGTTGGGCAACGATTGCATTCTGGGAAGAGACTTTTTGAAGGCTTTCCAAATGTTGATTGATCTCGACGAGGACTCATGGAAAATTAAAAATGGCCCCTGGAGAGAATTTGCGAGCCCAACCTCCCCGTCCTACCTCATTGCGATGGGCTAACAGAAGCAACCCCCGTAGATAAAAAGCGTTTAGAACGTCTTTTGGATCGCCTTATCCCTCCCAATCCTCAACACTCCCTCAGTTGCACTCACTTGACGGAACATACTATCGACGTACAAGGACATCCCCCAATTCGACAAAAACCCCGAACAATTTCTCCTTTCCTCCTCCGAATAGCACAAGATGAAGTCGATAAAATGATCGCGGAGGAGGTTATAGAAAGATTCACCAGCCCCTGGCTGAGTAATCCCGTAATAGTCCCAAAACCCAACGGAAAATACCGTTTTTGTATTGATTATCGAGACGTGAATCTAGTCACGCGTGAAGACGCCTATCCCCTTCCCAATATGGACCGTATACTAGACGGATTGAGACGAGCCCGATATATTTCCAAATTAGATTTGAGTCAAGCGTATTTCCAAGTTCCCGTATCCCCTTCCAGTCGCCCTATTACCGCTTTTGCCGTTCCCGGGAGAGGATTGTTCCAGTTTCGACGAATGCCCTTTGGACTGACGAACGCCCCCGCGACCTTCCAACGACTTATGGACCAATTAATTGACCATGAATGGGACCCACACGTATTTGCTTATTTGGATGACGTGATTATTGCGACAGAGACAACGGACGAACACTTTTATTATTTGAGTAAAGTATTGACAGCCCTACGACAGGCGAAATTAGAGATAAATCGAGAAAAAAGTGAGTTTTTCTGTCCTGAAGTGCCGTATCTCGGGTATATTATTGGACCCGACGGACTGAAGGAAGATCCTGACAAAATTGCTCCCATCCTTAATTACCCTGCCCCAAAATCCCTAAAGCAGCTCCGCCGGTTCCTTGGAATGGTCGGTTGGTATGCTCGCTTTATTCAAGACTTTTCCCACGATAAAATCCCATTAACAGAACTATTGAAGAACGACATTCCTTGGCATTGGGGACCGCAGCAACAAGCTGCGTTTGACACCCTTCGACTAGCCCTTACCAACACCCCTGTCCTAACCCGTCCAGATTTTACCAAGCCCTTTACGATTCACACCGATGCGAATGATACCGCCCTCGGTGCAGTCCTGACTCAAGAATTTGATGGGGAAGAACACCCTATTCTATTTGCGAGCAGAACGCTGACACGACCCGAGCGCCAGTACACCACCACAGAGAAGGAGTGTCTCGCCGTGTTGTGGGTAGCCAAAAAGTTAAGGCCGTATATTGAGGGGACAGCGTTCACTGTCATTACGGATCATAGCAGTTTGAGATGGCTGCGAAAATTACGAGACCCCACGGGACGATTAGCCCGCTGGGCCTTGGCGATGCAGGCCTTAGATATGACGATCCTCCACCGAAAAGGGACACTCAATGTTGTACCCGATGCCTTATCCCGAATGTTCGAGGAATGCGACCATGTATTGGCCGCCCTCGTCGACACTACCGATCCCTGGTATTTAGCGAAAAAGACCAACGTCCAAGAATTCCCCTCCACATACCCGAATTGGAAAATTGAAGATGACCAACTATATTATCACCGTCCCCACCCCATCATTGATCCTACCCTTGAAGATTTAGACGCCTGGAAATTGGTCCTTCCCCGAGAGTCTCGAGAACGAGCTCTCAAAGACGCCCACGATAATCCCCAATCCGGCCACTTGGGAATTGACAAGACGTATCAACGTGTCACCCAAGATTTCTTTTGGCCCGGAATATTCCAAGACGTAGCCCGATACGTGACAAGATGTCAAACCTGCCAACTCCACAAAGTACCCCAGACTCCCCCGACAGGAATTATGAGAGAACGAACGACTGAAGGCCCATGGAGCGTAGTCGCTGCCGACATAATGGGACCTTTCCCCCCTAGTAAGAAACAGAATCGTTATGTAATAGTTTTTCAGGATCTTTTCACGAAATATGTAGAAGCAAAACCCCTACGGACAGCTACAGGACCCAACATTATGACAGCTCTCGAGGTATTAATCCTTAACAAATGGGGATGCCCCCAATATCTCCTGACGGACAACGGAACAGAGTTCGTTAACAACCACGTGACGAGACAGCTTAATGAGTACGGAATTTTACAGACAACTATCCCTCCCTATCACGCCCAAGCCAATCCTGTAGAAAGAGTAAATAGAACCCTTAAAACCATGATCACCTCGTACATAGCCGAGGATCATCGGGAATGGGACGAGCATCTCCCTGAATTATGTTTCGCGATGAACACTGCGGTTCAATCCTCTACCCAAATGACCCCAGCCTTTTTGAATTTCGGACGTAATCCCCGTCCTGTAAAGAACCTTCGCGACAGAAACCCTTCCCGTTACATCACTCCCGGAGATCCCCACGTCTGGTCAGATAGGATGAAGAGACTTCCCCTTATTCATGATTGGGTACACAAAAATTTGGAACAAGCTGCAACGCGGCAAGCGCATTATTATAATGCGAATCGTAGAGACCTCAGATTTAAGGTTGGAGACCAGGTTTTGAGAAAATATTGAGTCTTGTCATCCAGTGCGCAGAACTTTGCCGCCAAATTAGCGCCCCGATTTAACCGACCGTACGTTATTAAGACGGTACTATCCCCAGTAGTTAATGAATTAGAGGGCCCGGATGGCAAAATAATAGCGAAATGCCACATTAAAGATTTGAAAACTCACACTCCCCCGATAAGTCCTGAGCACTCTTCACCAGATACTAATATTTTTCAGGAACAAGAGATCAGCGATGAGGAAAGGCCCGCGAGGAACCGGGCGGGGCCCGTATTGCACCCCGATGGGGTATCTCGAAGAGGCAGGAGGGCCGCTCGACGAAGCTCGGACGAACCGAGTGAGCAGGAGCGACGAGTCCTTCGCCCTCGACTCCCCCGTCCTTAATCCTCCCCGATCCCTTTCCCCCCGAACCGTAGAGATAGACGACCTCGTGGCGAAGTACCACGAAATCCGCCGAACGAACCCCATTTCTCCCATCCGTATTCCTGTCACCCGAAAAGAATCCCCTGAACTCCCGAAGCCTTCCCCGAGCTTGGGCGCGATCCCCAAACTTCCTTCCCACCTAATCCTCACGACAACCCGCTCAAAATGGCTCCCCTCCGACCGCATTCGCCGATCGGAGGAACTCCGTAATAAACCCTCTCTACCCGCTTCCCCCTCCCCGCCACCAGTCCAAAAGCCACCAACCCCAACCCCCAAACGACCGATTCCAACTCCCAAACCACCTACTCCCACTCCCCTAAGAACGAGCAACCCAACCCGACGATCCTCTCATCCCGAGATTCCTTCCCTTCTCGACCTGCCCCGTATAAACCGTCCAGTATCGTTCCCATCCCCGCAATCCACTATCCCAGCGCTAATGTCCCTGAAAATTACACCTCCCACCGAACTCAAACAATCTCCCCAACCAACTCCCGCTCCTGTCCCATGGCCGCTGCCTCGCCGCTGCTGGTCATGCACGTCCCTCTTCCACTTCACCCGTAACTGCCCGAACCGAATTGAGAACCGCCCCCACCCCCGCTAAATTCCCTCCACGCTTCCTTCCCTTGCGATCCCCTTACAAATCCCCTTAAAATCCATTTATTCCCCCGAGACCCCAAAACAAACCTTATCCCCGAGACCCAGAACACTATTCCATCCCCGAGTCCCAAACTTTCGTTATGAAAACTGAACACCCCGATTGTTGAAAATATTAAGTGCCTTACGAAACCTAAAGACTGAATTACAGAAAGACTGACTAAAGTGACCCAAATACCTGATACTTCCTGTGATATTCCTAATGATAAACAACGACGCGTTAAGTCAACCTCTCTGTGATATTCGAGTAGAGTAATTATATTTGCAGCGTCAAAAGAGCACTAATGTTAAGCGGTTAAAATTTAGAATCTCCAACAACGGAGTTAGCGGGGAATAATCATAAGGAATTAGACAAAGAAAATGCGCCAAAAAGTTTATTCAGATTTATTTAGAGTCAGACGAAAGTTCTGAAGACGAACTTCCCTCTTGGCAGGGGGGAGTTGTGACGAAAAGTCACAATAAAATATAAAATAGTAGAGCGGTGGTCTCGGTCTCCGCCACGACACCTGAAAGAAAACCGAAATATTGTTAAAATTAATTAGATATTTAAAATTAGAATTTAATCACACCTAAAAAATCGTCCTTTTTATCCTTGAAAAATCCCCCGAATAATATTCCCCTTTTGCTGACAAAAATACCTATCCTAACCTCCCCAGAAAAGAATCCCCAAAAATATTCCTGATCTTACCGCACTATTTCACCGAACGAAGAAGCGGCCAAGGGCAGAAATCCTCGATTTTCGAGCAATCTGCAAAATTTATCGTCAAGAATTTCCGGACGGCATCGCGACCTTGGGGACGATTTTTCCATCGCCCGATCCAGTCAATATTTGAGGAAGCCCGGCACTGTTGAGTACGAGGATTTATCCGAGAAAACACCGAGACACAACACAATCTTTTTTTTGGGGGGACGTCCCGATCAAAACGGCGACTGATCCTCGGAAATATATCGAAAATTATCTCGTCGAGCTGTACACTGGTGACAGCTGAGATTCCAACGACACGAGCATCGCGAACGAGAGAGAGAGAGAGAGACGACTGCCGACGAACTTGAAGCTTCGACATAAAGGCACGGGGCGGCAGCACCACACCGTACGTCGCGCGGAGGCCCGTACGGCGTAAAGGAGAACTACGAGATTCCACTTTCCCCCTCCTGTCCCTTACCCTATGAAGAAGATGAAGAAGACGACGTTCCCCTCCCGTTATATCCCATCGCCAATGTTCATCTATCGAGCAAGATTTCGGCCATCTTGGCCTCATTCCGAGACCACGCGTTAGCGAGAGCCCACGTACTTCGCAACGGGAAAAATTGTAATTGCGAGTATCGAGCAAAACAGGCGTACTGAGACGACGATAAGAAAAGATATTTTGAGGAAAAGACGAGGAAAAGATTTTGAGCGTTTAAGAATCGAAAAAGAGTGAGTAAATTGATTATATTCCCCAAGAATATTGTATTTGTGTCGATCGGTGTCGTGGCGTTCGCGCGTAGAGTCCCCCCTTCCCCTTTTTCAGTATTCGAGATTTTTCTTGCGGCTTTGCCTAATAAATTATACATCGCGGTAATAAATAAGAGGTCGTATAGCGACGAACCATCCGAGTGATTAGCCCTGAGATAGCCCAGTGAATTTAAGATAAAAATTGAGATTTAGAGTACCTTTCTTTCCGCGTTCCTTTCTTCTTCCCCCGTCACCCCTCCCCCCTTGTTTTCTTGGCGATATTTCTTTGTTCAGCTCGCGGCCAAGGGCACGGCGTATAAATAGCGGTAGAGCTCCGCGAGTAAAAATTGTTTCGTTTTTTTATTATTATTATTATTTTTTTATTACGATTGGTTGCTGGACCACACCAAAAACACCAGCTGGCGCCCAGACTTGTGAATAAATGATTAATAATTTAATTTTGCGAATTTTGTGTTTTATTTTTGTAATTATTTTGAGAATTCCCTTACAATATATATTTGTTTATAATTTCGATAAAAATAAGTTTTTCATTAATGTTTGATCATTTTTAAACATTACATAAGATCAGAGAATAAAAAAAATTTAAAAAAAATTGATAGGCGTCGTCGGCGGGATCGAACCCTCGACCCTCGGTTTTTGAGCGTATCTTTGAATTGAACATGAATTAAATATTTAAAAAAAGATTATTTGAAAATTAATCAATTTTTTTGACTGATTAATTTTCCTTGTATATACGCGGACCGAAGAATACTTACGCGCCTCGTCTGGGATTTTAAACCTACCTACCTATCGAGCCTACTGAGGGACCTAAAGCTGACACTCTAACCACTACACCATCGACTACTTATAATATTCGGATGTGTATATCATATTTATGAAACATACGCCAGAAAAATTTATACGTACATAAAATATAACTTATAAGGGGTCAGAAACCCTGGAATTAAGTTATAAGAAGTCACATATCTTATGAGGGGTTAGGGGCTTCGAAATTAAGTTACGAGGGGTCACTTAACTTATGAGGGGTCAGAAATCCTAGAATTGAGTTTTGAAATTTTCGTATTTCGTGATACACTAAAAATCTGTAAAAATTCAGCAAAATTCGCCATGGCACAAACAACAATTATCAATAATGATATAACCCAAAAGTTATTAATAAATTGTTATTAAAAATTTGTTTATTAATTTTATATTAATATATTGTTCAAGCAAATAATTATTTAACAATTTCTGGGTAAGTTTGTTTAAATTTTTTTTTCTTAAACAATAAGAAAAGTAATTAATCAATTGTTATTAAAAATTTGTTTATTAATTTGTTATTAATAAATTGTTTAAATAAATAATTATTCAACAATTTTTGGGCAAGTTAAAAAAAAAAATTTCTTAAACAAATCGAACGCGTTAATTTTTCTGAGCGCATATGAATTTTGTCAGAATTTTCTCTCTATTTTGAGTTGTTATGAAAAACATTCTGAAATACAAATAAAAAATTGCCAATTTTGTATTTGTTTGTGCACACAGGTTGATCTTCAGCTTTGAAAAGTTTTAAAGACACTAGGCCAAAAAATACATAAATACAGTCATTCTAAAAATTTCAAAATGGGAAATTCAAAATAGAGAGAAAATTCTGAAAAAATGTTCAGAAAAAAATGCGTTCAGAAAAATTAACGCATTGGATTTGTTTAAGAAAAAGAAAGCTTACGGAAAAATTGATGAATAATTATTTGGTTGACCAATTTTTTAATAACTTTTGGGCAATATTGTAATTGATAATGATCGTTGTTTATGGCATGTCAGATGCTACTGCTAAATTTTGTCAAATTTTTATTGCATCACAAAGTATGGAAATTTCAATCAGATAAAATTTTTGGCTGGGACTGTAGGGGCAAAGCATATCCTTGAATTTTCAGACTATACATAACCTACGAAGAGGCAGGGGTAGCGAAATAAAGTTATGAGGGGTCGTCAGTTAACTTATAAGGGCCCACTTAAGTTATGAGGAGTCAGATATTCTAGAATAAAGTTTTGAGAGTTCAAAAAACTTACGAAGAATGAGGGGCTCCGAAATTAAGTTGAGAGAGGTCACTTAAGTTATAAGGGTTCAGGTATCCTGAAGTTAAGTCGGCGGAACGTGCGACCGATGCCATCGCCCGGCGTTGGCAGTACTTTGGGCTGCATGTGTTGGCCGACTATACTCGAGCGACGATTAACCAGCATCGGATAAAACGTGGTAGGCAACAACGTCTCAACTACCAAGCCTAACGTCGATGCCACCGATCGAACAAGAGTTGTAACAACTTCGGGTCATAGTCGCGACCCGATCATTGGCTGCCGACTTCTCGCCGCTTGATGGCCAAGCAATCGGTCGTACGTTTCGCCGACGCTGGGTCCCAATCGTTGGCTGCCGACGAGCTGCCGCAATACAGCCAATCGTCGGCGGTACTCGGAACGTCGGTGACTTCTACATGGGAACTTCGATTTTTTATATTCTTATCACAAACTTTGGAGTATTCTTTGGTATGTTAATGATAGTACAGTTAAAAAAAAAAAGTAAAACTACAAAAAAAATATATTTTTGAATTTAATAGTTAAAATGGTCGAGTCCGAAGAGTGGCACCTAGTACCGAACACTATAAATATAATTTAAAAAAATGGATTAAAAATGGTTAAATTTTGCGATGATCGCAAATATATTCATCGAAACACTCCGGAATATCTGCGCACGCCTCATGAGCTCATTACTTACAATTGCAACACTGGATCCAGTTATTGTCATCGAGGCTTTTTCATATTTTCCTCAGACACTTTCCTTTCGTCATTATTTTTAACTGATTTGCCATAATGAAATGCCACTACAATAAAAACAACATGTTTTACATAAATATTTCAACAACGAAAAAAAAATCGCGTCCTGTACAGAAGGAAAATCGAGTGTCCGGTACTAGGGGCTCGACATGCGAGATTAGATAACAAAATGCGTTGCCATTTCACAAGCATATTGAAATTTTACCTTGATTATTTAAAAGAATACTTACCAAAAGCATCCCAAGCTAATAAACGGAGCAGCAAAACCCTTATTTTTTAAACAATGAATGTGTGCAAATTTACGGCTGACACGAGATATTTATCGGCTCAAACGAAAATCAACTGTCGGGAACGCGCGCATGCGCACTGCGGCTGGCGCTCTAGCGCCACCCCTACCACTTTGGCCACTGTTCGAACTACGCACGAGAACTATTGTCGCTGCTCTCTAGTTTCGCTTATATCAATAGTGTCCGGTACTAGGTGCCGTCCGGCGTTAGGGGACTTCCCCCTACCATTTTTTATGTAAACACCAGATTTTTGAAAGGCTTTTTTCATGATTTTTTTTTAAATACACTGGAATACCGCTTTAGTGCGAACCGATTAAGTGCCAGATTTATCTAATAATGTGATCTACGACCTCGCGCTCCGAGCCATGCAGGGCCGTGCCCATCAACTCCGATACCTTCAGAAATGAGACATAGTAAATGCTATATGGAGCCACGTAGACACTTAAGTATACATGTCAACAAACGGCGAAAAATCGCCGCGGACTATCCGTGTGTTGATATGTATACTCAAGTGTATACGAAGACGACCGAGCGAAAGAATGAGAGAAACAAGTGTGCCAGCAAAAGGCACACCGGGTGGTATCGGCGGGGGGGGGTGGCAATCTCTCGGAACTACGCTTCCGCACACCTAGACAAAACATTTCCATCTCTCGGGACTACGCTTCCGCAAGGCGAGACAAAACATTTCCATTTTCATTTTGGGGCCCGTCCCCCAAGTTGTCACAGCACTATTAGTCCAGTCAATATAGTCGAAAGTAAGAGAATGCGATTTCCGGCACATAAATGTGTTTTTCTTATGTTTTTCGATATTCTGAATCGATCTACGCAGCAGGGTGCTTAAGCGTGAAAATAATTATTTAAAAATTCAAAATGTCATATCACGCGAACGAAAAAGAAAGCGGGAAAAAGTTTCGAACAAAAGTTGTAGATCTTAAAATTCCGCGTAACAAATATCAGAACTTTTTTTTTCTATTGTCTATAGATAATGGGCTAAATAATTTTAAAGTTTTTGTGCCTCGGAAAAGGGCAAATATGATCACCACTGGTGAGAGAGACAGCCACGCTGAGTGAAAGTGAGATAACCTCCGTTATACACAGCGGCATCCATGCCACCCTACTACGGGCATGCGCACCGGTGGCATTGAATAAGTGCGAGTGAGAGAAAGCATAGCTATAATATAAAGTCGATTCACTCTACCTGCCTCGTACATTCAGCTTTTATTTCTTTTTTTTGGATCGCATGCGGCACAAGAACGGAAAATATTTCATTATAGCGTTTTCTGTCAATATTCGTCATTTCAAAGTTCATTTTCCATAGTTTTCTGGAGTTGCCTGGATCTCTAACTCGATTAGTTATTGAGAAAAAGTAAAATATGTAAAAAAACATAATTTTTTTTTCCAAGATTGATTTATTCTCTTGATCTTAATTTTTAATATGTTTTGAGGGCTGATAATAGCTCTAAGAAAAAAAAGAGTTATATATAGCTCCATAAAAGCCTTGAAATTTTATTTTTTAATTAAATTTCCTTTTTTAACCATGACACAATTTTGGCACAAATACGAAGCTATGTTTTTTCAAACCTTCTGTACTCTCCTATCACAATATGAATTTTTAAAATTTTTAAACAAGTACGCCATAGTAGAAACAAATGGAAACCACGTTTTTGCCCAAATAATGAATTTGTTTATATGTTTTGAGGTTTAATTTTTGTATTTTAATGCATCCTTACATACTTTGTACCTATTGACAATAATATTTCATATTTAAAACAATAACAAACATCTTTTGCTAAAATGAAAAATTAAACCAGTTAAATATTTGTTAAAATTACTAGAAAATTGATTATTAATATTTAACTGGTTGAATTGCTGACTTTGACAAAAAAATGTCTGTTGTTGTTTCGAATATAAATTATTATTTTCAATAGATACAAATTACATAAATATGCGTTAAAATACAAAAATGACACCTCAAAATATATGAATTAATTCATTATTTATGCAAAAATGTGGTTTTTATTGTTTTCTATTGTGACGCACCTTATTTAAAAATTGTACAAACTCATAGTGTTGTAGGGAAATAAAGGAGGCTTGAAAATAAATACACTACGATCTCGATTTAACCAAGAGCGGCGGGACTGGCACCACTAGACACTTGCTTAAATCGAAGTTGCGCAAATGTCGCCCGTGCGTCCACGCGCATCTCACACCAGTCGGGAGCCGTGTCCGCTCTCACACCGGCGCTCTTATACCATGTGCCACGTGGAACGATATCCGCCGCATAGTGGGGACTCTTGCTTATATCGAAGCTGCATAAATCGAGATCGTAGTGTAGTGCGATAATTGTGCCAAAATTGTATCATGGTTAAAAATTGAATTTAAAAGAAAAACATATTTTTTCCAGGATTTCATAGAGCTATATAGCTCTTAATTTATTTTCCTTCGAACTGTTATCAGGCTCTAAAACATATTACAAATTTTGATAAATCGGTTCCGTCAGTCTTGAAATTTGTTCATCTGTTACTTATATATTTTTCCTTTTCTGAATAGTTTCCAGTAAAATAGTTTTACTTCGATAATTTTTTTTTTTATCGATAGCCAGAAATCTATCTATGCATTGACCTAATCGTAAAAGTTATGAACGTTTTTTTTCAAAAATTCATATCTTCTTCCCTAATCGACCGAATTCAGAAGTTCTTTCAAATTCTGAAAGAGCACACTCAAAATCATGAGAAAAGAATTTAGCGATAAAATATTCGAAAGTTATCAGCAAAACCACAAGGGGTAAAAAAGACGAATTTTCGACTTTTATCGCTCTTGTGTTTTGCGGAGTTATATGAAATATTGAACATTCGCGACTACGATTTTTTTTCAGATTAATATTTTCCCACTTTCCGGCTGAATTTTTGAAACATAAGACATAAAACAACACAATTTTGCACAACAAACATGGAATAATGAAGATAACAATTGAAATAAGCAGATGAAGGAAGAGAAATGATTGTCTTTCGATATGAGAGGCAATTTTTTATTACTTTTATTGAAATATCGTATATCGTTAATAATTCTGGTAAATTCTAATAAATTCATAATTAGGAAAATTCTTAATTTACTTCATTTTCAACTTGAATGTTGAATATACATTTGCACTAATATTTTGATAATTATCTGATTTTCGACAACAAAAACCTTCGACAACAAAAATTTCTGATTTTTTTTCGGAATTCAATATTGCGTCGTAAATTGAATAATTCATCCAGGTATATGAAGATTTGCTATGTACAGAATTTCAACCTAGGGTTAAAATTCTTCACATAGCAAATCTCTTTCATCATAATAATCAGTACAATCGAGAATTTCGTCATCGTCGATTATAATATTGGTCTCTTCGGTAGGAGCGGTTTCCTCGGTTCCAGCCTCTTGCAAGGAAGGTCGCAGCTGCATAATAGCAGGATTATCACAGCTGATACCGTTGCAATTTTTGCACATTGCCGAACATTTCATTCCAGCTCTCGCGAATCCACAGCGAGAGCTGCCACAGTCCCTTTTGCAACCACAGGAAATCTGTCGATGGAACAATAACAAATCTTTTATTACACTAGCCCAGATGAACCCTGCACATTGAACATTTGCACGTTACTTTCTCATCTTTATCCACAGCTTATACAGCTTCCTCCTTCACAAAGTATGGTAATAAAATTTGGTTTTCGCATAAAGGAAGCTTTGTTAACTATCGGAAAAGATGAGTAATCAATCTGCAAAATTACCGAATTCTTTGAAATTTACTTTTTGTCAAATTTGATTTTAGCCAAATCGAATAGGGAACAATCTTGATCACTATTTTCAATGTGTACAAAGTAAGCTACTTCCCAAAAGAACCAAAATTTGATAAAATTTTAATCATTCGATCTGATTTTGCGATTTCAATAGCGAAGAATTTAGATAGCTATCCTAGTTTTGTACAAACTTTCGGTGCAATATCTTGAAAATCGCGCAAGTCAGAGCGTTTATGCAATTCATAATTGTATTGCTTCATAATTGTGCCAAAATTGTGTCATGGTTAAAAAACGAAATTGAATTAAAAAATTTTTTTTTCAAGGCTCTTATGGAGCTATATAACTCTTTTTTTCTTAGAGCTATTATTAGCCCTCAAAACATATTAAAAATTAAGATCAATCGGATCAATCAATCTTGGAAAAATGTTTTTTTATGTTTTTTACATATTTCACTTTGTCTCAATAACTAACCAAGTTAGAGATCAACATTCCAGGCAATTCCAGAAAACTATGAAAAACGAACTTTGAAATGACGAAAATTGACAGAAAACGCTATAATGAAATATTTTCCGTTCTTGTGCCGCACGCGTTCCAAAAAAAGAAATAAAAGCTGAATGTACGAGGCAGGTAGAGTGAGTCGACATTATATTATAGCTATGCTTTCTCTCACTCGCACTTATTCAATGCCACCGGTGCGCATGCCTGTAGTAGCGGTATTAGTCCAGGCAATGTATTCGAAGTAAGAGAATGCAATTTCTGGCACATGAACATGAAATATGATCACCACTGGTGAGGGAGACAGCCGCGCTGAGTGAAAGTGAGATAGCCTACGTTATACACAGCGGCGTCCATAAAAGTCTTGAAACTAATTTTTTCAAATTAAATTTCTATAACACAATGTATTTTTCAAATTTTTCAAACAGGTAACTGGAATAAGACACATACACCTGTGATTGTACTGTTTCCAAGTACCGAATGAATACAACCAGAAACATTCCAACAACAAATTCAAACACTACAATTGATGCTGTATTCTCGCGGTACTTGGAAACAGTACAATCACAGGTGTATGTGTCTTATTTCAGTTACCACAAACCCATAATTTCATGTATAAAAGAAATTGAACAATAAATTTTGATATTTCATTTTCTACGCTATTTTCGCATTGTTTCATTTCAAAATAAATTTTCATCAAAACTAGTGCACTACCTCAATTTTCCCAAGCCGAACGGATACGAGCTCACATGCTTACACATCAATTCTCGCGAGTACCTTGGCACTCGTTTTTGTGTTTTTTTCTTCAAATATATCACGTAAAACACAGAAAAAAAATCGGCCCACTACGGGTGATAGCTTGAAAATTTTGATATATTATCACGGTTTTTTCAGAATTTTTTCAGATTTCAAAAAAATGGCCTTTAAAAACTAAAATGTTTCAAGGTCGATGATATATTTTTTTTAAACCAATCGAATCATACTTTTTTGTACAACCATCCAAAAAGTCGATCGGGTGAAATTGACCCAGTGTGACCAACTCGGAATGATCTTGAGGCGTAAACAGCGAGAGAGGCGAGGGTTAATATCTCATCATCGGATTGCATTAATGTCCAAAAGTATAATGTATAAAATGAACAATCGTAATGATTGTTGCAACTTGTTGATTTAAAAAATCTCAATAAATAGTAAATAGACCGGGGCTATTTAAGGTAGGTATGTTGCAGCAATATCTAGGTGTCTAGTCTAGAACTCTTGGAAAATCGAAAAAATTTTAATTTTATTTATGAACGTCTGATAGCGTCGAGAATTACCTCCGAAAATTTGGTGAACAAATTCGTAATAGAAAAAAAAAGTTATAGCGGTATGTATATATGTATACCCGCATGGAAATAAAGTATAGTCAAAAGTATACTTTTCCATCTAAGAAATATATGGGTCATTCCACCAATTATTGACTAAAGTTGTGCCGGAGGGTCTGAACTCTGCATAACCAAAAATCTTATTGAAAAGTACATAGCAAAGAGATCTTTCATGATTTTTTTCAAATTTTTTCTGTCAAACCCTTCCGAAGATACAGTAGATCGGAAATTGCAAGATTTGCAATTATCGACTTTAGATATTAAAAATATCAATCCCCTGTAAAATTTCTAAAAATATATATTCAATTATGATTTTCGTATAAAAAAATCTCAGCTTTCTGAAACAAATATTTTTAATTTTTAATTGCTGCCGTGACGGTCGTCGTACGAACTATCGAATCAAGTCTTCAAATTTCTGTAGAAAGCATTATATTCAGCGATTATGTAGTGAATATATATGTTCAAATTGTTGTGATGGGTTGTGTTCAAGGTGTTCAAAGGACCATGTGATGGGTTAGCAGGCACGATCAAACGTCTTGCCGCAAGGGCATCTCTTTAGATGGGCACGAGAAACGAAATTTTATCATCTTTGGCAGTGTATGACTGAGCACGTGAGCCATTTAAAAACATTGATTTGACTTTTATTTTAAATGAGAAATACGTAGTACGCACAGCACAGCTAAAGTCAAGATTTGCTAATGCTGTGGCTGTAAAACAGACGCAATCTATGCATTATATTATTCCTGATGCCGAGAATCATGGTTCTGCTACTATAAGAAATGTTTCTTTGTCAACAGTGACAACAAGAGTTCAAATAATAAAGATTTGATCCTTGGCATAACTCTTTTGTATAATAATTTTAATTTCTTACCCACTTCACACTCTGAACATTTGCATTCACTACGTAATCGCCGAATATAATGCTTTGTACAGAAATTTTTAAACTTGATTCGATAGTTCGTGCGACGACCGTCACGGCAGTGCAATACAGATCGGCAATTCATCACAAAACTTTTAACTTTATTTTGCTATGGTGTATTTTTAAATATCCCCAAAATCAACCTGGGAAAAAAAGTTCATATCTGAATATATCTTAATGCATCTGAATCAGATCTCTAGAATCAGATATGATCCAGACAAGAAAAATGGCCAGATCTGATCATGCAGTGCCATGACAGAACATGTATGCTTATATCTGACCATGTATGATCATACCAGGGCCATTTTTATAATTTTGAGAGCAGACCTGTCCAAATCGTAGCAGGTCTGACCAGATCCAATCCCCCGGCAAGATCTGATCTTGTTGGACCAGATCTGATCATGTCAGACAGATCTTATTTTATTGGGCTGGGTCTGATCATGTAATGTTATCTTATTGGACCAGATCTGATCATGTCAGACTATATCAGAGCAAATCTTACCCCATTGAAACAGATCAAACCTTTATTAGAGCAGTCATTAAGATATTAAGATGTTTACATATATAGAGCGGGCATGGGTTTACAAACAACTCATCACTTGACGTGTTACGATAAGATATGAGTGTATAAGACGTATATTTTCCTGGTTTGGTATCGTATTTGATGGGATAGAATTTTATATGAACGCATCTGCTCATATATCACATCATATATGTTCAGATACGACTGCACGCTGCCAACTCGCCTTGGTACCTGACCAGATAAAAACATACATGAGATTTATAAAGCAGAGTCTGGTACCGTATTTGATCGGATATGATCTTATACGAACAGATACGTTCACATATCACATCATGTATGTTCAGATACGGCTTCACGCTGCCAACTCGTCTTGGTACCTGATCAGATACAAACATACATGAGATCTATGTAGCAGAGTCTGGTACCATATTTGATCAGATATGATCTTATGCGAATAGATACATTCATATGTCATATCATATATGTTCAGATACGGCTGCACGCTGCCAACTCGCCTTGGTACCTGATCAGATAAAAACATATATGAGATCTAAATAGCAGAGTCTGGTACCGTATTTGATCGGATATGATCTTATACGAACAGATACATTAACATATCACATCATGTATGTTCAGATACGGCTTGACGCTGCCAACTCGTTTTGGTACCTGATCAGATATAAACATATATGAGATCTATATAGCAGAGTTTGGTACCATGATACGTTCACATATCACATCATGTTTGTTCAGATACGAATTTACGGTACCAACTCGCCCTGGTACACGGAGAGAAGGATCCGGTAAAAATTACCAGGGACTACAGTAAAAATTACAATGTCCGTGTGGTAGTCTGGGTCTCAAACAACATTCTGAGAGAAACTACCGGATAATCTGGGAATTTTTACCATGCAATATAGTAAATTCTCTTAATGATAAATTTTACCATACTGTCTGATTGCAAATGTCAAAAGTCTCTCGTCGTTGATGTGTTAGGTTATTGTGTCGTGTCCAAAAAAACTCGAGTTTTCCATTTTATAAAACGTAAATTTTATTTAGGTATATAATTTCAAAAAGAATACTCTCAAAAATAATTTTCTAATTAAGCTGCATTATCACTCTTAATGCCCCTGTCAGATTCAATAAGCGGCTGTAACCTATTCTCTAATCTATACTATCTGACAGGCGGATACTTCGATCGGTGGAGGAAAAATTACCATAGTGCTTTGTAAAAATTCCTATGCTGTTAACGGTGGCTCCTTATTGCCATTTCGGCAAGTAATTTTTACCATAGTCTCTGGTAATTTTTACCAGATCCTTCTCTCCGTGTACTTAGCCAGATGTAAACAGACATGAGTTCACATATGCTCAGGCCAGATACCGTATTTGACTAGATATGATCTTATATATGCATGTATGATGTGGAATATGATCAGACCTAATCAAATATGATACTGTAAAATATCAGATATGAATATGTCAGATATATACACAACCGCTCAAAAGTTTCCGGACAAAAGTTCGAGAAAGTATTCGAACATTATTGACTGCCATTTCCCCGGTGGTCAACCTAGGCCAATGTATGACCCACCAATTTAAAGAGGAAGGATTCCCCTTCATTTTGGCCGATGAGAAAAATTTTTGCGATTTTGTTACACCCCGGGACCGGTTTTGAAAATTACAATTTTTCGTCGCTTTTTGTCGATTTTGTATTGGCCGCCTTTTATAGTAATATTTTTTCCATGCTTTCCTGTGACCGTTGTCAGAAAGAGGATATAGTTTGCACTTCAAATTCTTCTTTTTTAATTTTTGCACGATTTTTTTTTCCCGAGATATCTCATTTTTTGTACAAAAAATGGGCAATTAAATCTGAAAAAATGTACATGAATTCAGCGTGAAGCAATACACCTTTTTTCACTCTTGAGGTTTTTCTTAAAACCTCATCGTTTTCGTATTATGCACGGTTTTCTTAATTGCTCATTTTTTTACAAAACATAAGATATCTCGGGAATAAAAAATCGTGCAAAAACTTCTAAAAAAAGAATTTGAAGTGCAAACTTTTTTCTCTACGGTACATTTGAAAGGATTAAAAGCCGCTCCATTTTCATTCTTTAAAGACTTCCGTACGATTTTTTCTCCCAAAGTTATTTTACTTTTGGCTAAAAAAGACAAATTTTGAAAGATTCAACGTAACTGAAAGACTATAGAGTTTAAGAGAAAACGTCATGTATGAAAAAAGTAATTCCGTGTATAACTACGCTACTTTTTTCATACTTGACATTTTCTCTTAAACTCTATAGTCTTTGAGTTACGTTGCATCTTTCAAAATTTGTCATTTTTAGCCAAAAGTAAAATAACTTCGCGAGAAAAAATCGTACGAAAATCTTTAAAGAATGAAAATGGAGCGGCTTCTAACCCTTTCAAATGTACGGTAGACAAAAAAGTAATAAAAAATGTCCTCAAGCTGTGCACCCGATTTGCGATGGTCGAAAAAATGCCGAAAAACGGTCACTTTCGAAAATGCATACCATGTCGAAAAAAAATCGTGAAAAAAATTAAAAATAGGGGAAACAAAGCTGAATTCCTTCCCGTCAAAACGCTTTTTTAAAATTCGATTATCATTTCTTTGACGGAGTTATGCAACTTTTAGTGAGGCAAGAAATATGGAGAGTATATGTTAAGTATATTATTCTTATATTTCTGATATATGAAATACAAGTTTAATTTATTAAAATTATAATAAAACATTGGTTTGCCATGGGAAATTGAAATTCAAGCATGTTAAGTTAGAGGCCATGGGTGGGCGACAGATTCCATCAATTAAAATTTTCTGCTTTGATCGCACAGTAGGAGAAAAGCCCAAAAACCTGGCCAAAACCTCAAATGACCTTTGACGGAAATGAAAATTGGCTGACAGGGGTTTTCAAGGTCGCTGATTACGAATCTGAAAGCCAAATTATCGTAAACAAAATGGCCGATCCAATATGGCTGACATGAATGTTAAAAAGTTGCCAGATGTCGACAAAAATTGGTATTTACGGGTTTTCAAGGTCGCTGATTACGAATCCGCAAGCCAAATTATCGTAAAAAAAATGGCCGATCCAATATGGCCGACATGAACGTGAAAAAGTTACCAGATGTTGACAAAAATTGGTATATACGGGTTTTCAAGGTCGCTGATTACCAATCCGATATCTATTGTTTATAACTTGCAACAAAGAGCTTACAGCAAATTGTTATAAGCAAAATGGCCGAGTATCCTGCTAAATAGATAAATTAATATATAAAAAAAAATCATCATAATAAAATAAACGTGAACAGTGTATTCTACGCAATTATTATTTTTATTTCCAAAATACATACGGAACGTTTCAAAAATAGAAAATTTTATTCTTAATCAAAATTGTAATCGGAGTCGGAGTCGGAGTCAGAATCATTATCCGAGTTTGTATCTATTACAACACCCGGCACGGCTTCAATCTCGGCGCAAAATTCGTCTGTTGCAGCAGTCACTTTAGGAGCGATCAACATCGCTACAGCTTCCGGCAACAAACTCTTCAGCTTCTTCTGTGGTAGTCTTCTGACACTTGAAATGTACGGATCAGAAGTAACTAAGAGCCGATGAAAAACATCTTCCATAGTTTTAACCCTGGAACTTTTTCGCCCAAAATCTTCTCGATATCGTTTGATGTCTTTGTTTCGAGCTTCCTGAGCATCTTCGGATAGTTGGCCGATTGGTAATAGAGCATGAGTTATTATCACTGGACCATGAATTAATAGTTTGTGCACCGAAGTAGGCATGGAGTACCAAGGGTATAATGCAACGGTCTTTCTTGCCGTTTCAATAGCATACTGTTCAAATCTTTCACAGTTTATCTCGTGGCCACACGATATAACTTGTAGGATTACGTACAAGCGTTTAATTACTTCTTCGTTGACCCCCGTTATCGCAGCGGAAACCGTCGAATTTTCAAAGAATCGCCGAGCTGTGTTGCCATCATTGCTGCTGCCGTATCCAGGCTTTGGGCGATCGATATTTAGACCCAATTGCTTCTTGAATCCTTCTTGAATGGCCCTCTTGCGTTCCTGGGTAATTTTTTTTTCTTCGGCACTTTGAGCTTGCCATTTTTTAATGCCGAGTTTGTAAGACACGTGTAAGCAATACTCGAAGCACCGTATCCACGCATGCAGCGTCGACAATCCGAACTTCAAATTTGTTTCATTGATTTCCCTTTGCAATACAGTGTCGATGGCATTAAAATCTTTGCTGGTTGCTCCACACAAATAGCACCGTTGAGCATATTTCGTCAATGATACAGCGTTGCAAACTTTACCATCTATCATGGTGAACAACAACTTGTACATTACGGAGATTTCTTTTCCATCTATTACACTTTCGAATGGACGAAGTGACTTTATTTGTTCTTCAACAATTTGGACTTCATTAAGTGTTGACTCTGTGTCTTCGCGTAGAAACAGTAGTCTAAGCGGTCTACAAAATCGTGGAGACGAGGGTCTGGGGTTCTTCCAAACAACTATTTCTTCCTTCGATTGTTGATCATAACACACGAGTTGTAATGGCACGACTGAAGTAGAGAATACATGCGCATCAGATTTGCTGTCATCACTGAACGTCTGCTTATATTCACTTTGCCCAGAACTTCCATCGCAACCCCACTTGCAAATCAAGTCCATTTTACGAACAGTATCTGGAGTCAATCTTTGAATGAGTACATTTTGGACGAGTAAAATACGTTCAACTGTATGATCTAATAGTGCCTGTAGTTGGACTTCTGCACTACTCTCTGTAATCCTGATTGCATCACGTGGTGGATAACAACGCTTTTTTGCTTTCATCACTTTTTCGTAAGACGGATATAGCTTACAGTTATTTTCCTTCCCTAATCTTCTCATTCCCTGGTAAGTACTCTTGGAGAATTTATATTCAATCATAGCGGAAAGTGCAGCCTCTTCGGATAAAGTAATTTCATCCGTTGCTGAGTAAGCTTTACGATACTTGGAAGCTCTTGAAGGACTCGTCATTGTTACGTCCTTAATAACTTTTGCGGCGTCGGATTGTCCTGAAGAGCGAAGGCTCATCTGAGTAGCGTATGCTAACTTGACCGAGTTGAACGATGTACGAATATCTTGGGTCTTCCTTCATTTAGATCTTTCACTGGACATTGTAAACTCAAGGGACGGGCGGCCGCGCGTATGACCCGGGCTTGTTACTACAGTGTCTGTAGGTGCGGCAAAACATACCTGCTTGCTAAGCCATTCACCGTTATTCTTGAAAAATACACAGGATTTTCTGTGAGCTTGTTGCCACCTCGTTCTCATTTGATTGAAGAGTATCGAAAAAGTCTGTTTCGAGTCCTCAGGCACTACAACTGTACGTCCGGTGTCCTTGGAAATTTTTTCTACCATAAGTTCGATCAAGGAAGCGAATTTATCGGATAAATGCTCGCTGATTATCAGAAATACTTCTTTCCTTGTCAGCACCAATTCTTTGTAACCGGATCCTGTAATAAAGATTTAAAATTGTAGAAAATTGGTGTTAAAGGAAAAGATAAAATTTTCAATTAATACAATAACTTGAACAATGTACATTATTTCACCAAATAAATAACCGCAATAATTGAAATAATTTTAAAAAAATTGGACAGAAAATATTGACATGGATTTGGTTAAAAGAAAGCTTTGCTCACTATATAATATATATATATTCAAATATTTTATTTGAATGTTATAACATTTCATTCATATTTAAGAAATTTTTATGTGGTTGATTTTAATATGTATATATATATATATATATATATATATATATATGCATACATATATATCATAATTAAATCACAGAAAATTTATATATATATATATACACATACATATATATTAAAATAATTTATTTCGAGCGTATAACAGCCGTCTTGTCCGTTATGATGCTACTTCACCCATTCTCAGGTAGAGGCGCAGAGGCTGCTCAATAGTGCCGCGTGCACGCTCGCTACCGCACGATGCGAAAAAAATCATAACGGACAAGACGCACGTTTTCCGCAGGTAACTCTTGTAAATTTCGAAAGCTTACCCACACGGAAATATGATATACCGGAAAATATATTTTTCGATATGCGTAAAAATATATTAAAAATATATTTGAAGTGTAAATTATATATTCTAAATACATTTTAGATGTATCTAAAATACATATCGGATATATCTTGAATATATAATATGTATATACCATATAAGAAATATACTCAAAAATATATTCGTGATAAGTACATTTTCGGCAGAAAATATTTCTTTGAAATATATATTAAATATATTTTAGATTTATGATTATTGTGCATAAAAATATATTTTTTGATATATGTAAAAACATATATTGTGTATGTGTAAACATATATTAAAATTATATCGAAAATCTATAAAACGTACACCCAATATATATGTTTGATGCATTTAGTATATATCTTAAATATATTTTTTACATATATATTGTGTATATTTAAACACCAATTAAAAATGTATCTAAAATATATAGAACATGCACTCAATATATATGTTTGATATATTTAGTATATATCTTCAATACATTTTTTATATTTATATTGTAATATTTTTAAATAGACTAAAAATATACCTAAAATCATATTTGTAATACATACATTTTCGGACAAAATATACTTAATATATCCAAAAATATATTTTCCGTAATATTTGCTGACATATTTTATTTCCATGTGGGTATACATTAAACCAAAGGCCAAGACTAGGAGCTTTGCAAAATGTGACAAAATATATAACTTTTCGGACCGTTGAAAATATAAGTTTTCAAAATTATTCAATTTTATTTATGCCGAAGGCTATACTACATTTCAATTATTTATCCATAAAGTTTAGATTCAACCGATGTAAAAATATGTTCTACATACCTCCAGAAGTCGTATCCATGTTGCAGAATTGAAATTAAACCCGTCACTTTAAAGTTATGGGTTTTTGAAGTCAGCGTTATTTTCGTCTGTTCAGCGCGTGACACGTACACTCTTCACGAACACTAACTGCCAACTGACGCTGCGGCGCAGGTATACACTTAAAGGGCTTCCCCTTCCACAATGGAATGCAGTTACTAGTCCTCTACCTGAATGACTACTCAACTGACCCTATTTCGAAAATTTATTTTTTGGGGTTTTGGCCAGGTTTTTGGGCTTTTCTCCTACTGTGGATCGGGATTCGAACCCACGATCCACTGTCTTGGCCATCTAAGAACGTTGACGCTAACAATTGCGCCAGCGACAATTCGAAATACTCTTCTAGTGAAATGATGTAATAGTTGCATCGCTTTCAACAATTCGTCGTTCACTATTATCAACCATGCTAACGGACAGATTATTATTAGTACGTTATTATTACAGTAGAACCTCAGATAGCTCAACCCCGCATAATTTAAAACCTCGCATTTTTCAACTCATTACCATGGCAACGACCTCGCATTTCTCAATTTCCCCTACGGCCGTTTCGCTCCCATTCAAACCTTGACTGTGTGTTACACAGGGTAACATAACCTCAACCTGTCAAATTTCCTCACAAAAATATGCACGATTGAATTACGTTGGATGAATTTTACTAAATAATGAATGTGCCTAAAACCTATTAATAATATGAGGAAAACTTCGCAGGTAGGTAAACAAAAAATATTGTGGGCGTATTGCGAAGATGACAGTACGCATGCGCTTAAAGACGTGAGTGGGAGAATGAAGGGGAAATTTGAGTTATGCAAGGGTTCTGGTCCCGTCGAATAGAATTATCTGAGGTTGCACTGTATTAGTACCTTCTTCATAACTAAATTCATGATCTATGACCATCGAAATCCATAGATCTTGATCATCAGAAAAACTCAAAATACAATTACGCTTATACTCCAATTCGGGCCCTACTTGACCATCGGTTGACATTTATTTCCGAAGATAACAAGACGAACGGCGCGTACACCTATATTAAATCCCAAAAATTCGAATTCAAAGAAATCCCAAAAATTTAAAATTAAAAGGAAATCTTAAGAATTTGAAATTTGAAATTAAAAAAAATAAACACAAATCGCCAAGCCAAAAATTTGGCGTGTGTAAATTATTAAAGACCAAGCCAAACTCAAAAACTTGGCGTGCAGGGTCAAGAAAATTAAGCCCGGGAGGTGCTGTAGGATTTCCACGAGATAAGATAGAAAATTATTATACCTACTCATATAGTGATAACACAGATATTATCACTTGTATATTTTATTGTCAAGTACAGTAGATGATCAGATAACTTGACCTCTCGCATAATTTAACTCGTTACCATGGCAATAACTTTGCATATCTTAACTCCCCCTATGACCGTTTCTCCCCACTTCAAACCTTCAACCGACCGTAAAATATTGATTAGTCTGCGTATTGCCAACATGCGTAGTGCGCATGCGCTTAGACACGTGAGTGGGAGAATGAGTGGAAAGTTAAGTTATGTGAACGTTTCCTGTCCCATCGACTTAAATTATCTTATCGTCTACTGTAGTTTGCTCACGATTACTGACGCATTATGTGCGATGATCGTTATGCGATTTTTGAATTTAACCGCAATTTGAGCATCGCTCCTTATATGGTCAATTAGAATCATGAATAGTCTAATACACTCGCTCAATCGTCACGTACATATACGACAATCATCGTAAATCCAGGCCTGGTCGCATTTCTGCGTACGTCGTGGATGTCATCGACGTTCAATAGTTAAGATGAGTATTCGATATTTAAACGATTGGCCGTTAAGAGAGGAAAATAAAAGATAATTCGTTATAAAAATAAAATAACGTAACATCCCACACAGCAAAAAAATATCAGAAATACTTCCTCGTGAACTCTTTTTCAAGACTACTTCTAGAGCAACACGTATGATATCTCGCAGACGTTAGTCTTAAGAATTCTGAAATAAGAATAACTTAAGAGATTTTCGGAATGAAATCAACTGTCAGATATCCTTAGAAGATATCTTCAAGATATTCCGTAAAAGTCATCCAATACAAAGCCAGAAATACTTCCGCAAGAATTCTTTTTCAAGACTACTTCTAGAGCAATACGCATGATATCTCGCAGACGTTAGTCCGAAGAAGTCTGAAATAAGAATTACTTAAGAAGAGTGTAAAAAGGTCAACATAACATCAAAATTTTTTTAACGCATTTTTCTCGGAGAGGGCTTGGTGAAATGAAAAAAGATAAGGGGGTCGCCTGCGTAATTTATGTGTACAGGTGGCCCCATTACATTATTTTTTTATTCCATCAAGCCATCTCCGAGAAAAATGTGTTAAAAGTTTTAGCTCTATCTCTCTCGCACTCACGAGAGTGGAAAGGCGGGGGAGGGGGTTTACCCTCCCCTTAAGAGATCTTCGGAATGAATATTAAAAAGTTATTAGAAATCCAGAAATCCAGGTGAACTACGTGCTAATATTTGTTCGGATACTAATCGGAACCGTTTAAATTCTGAGATTTCACCACTGATATATCATATAAGTAAAGAGAATTCATAAGTAGTCGGTAGTGTAATAGGTAGCGTGTTAGGTTCGTAAGTAGGATAGATGGGCAGGTCGCAGGTTCGAATCCCCGTGGAGGCAGTTGAAATTGAAATGATGAAATTGAGTTTTTTTCTAATTTTTTCAAATACAGTCGGTCCAGTAACTATGTAAATAAATAAAATACGTATTAAATATTTTGCAAACGATAGAATTGAGGAAAAAAATAATTTTCAATAGTTTTAAGGGAACCCTTAAAAAGTTATCTTGAAGATGTCTTGTGAAGAAATCTCGAAATAGTAGTCTTTACGATATCTTTTTTGAGAAGTCTGAAAAAATTATCTTCAAGACAACTTTTCACAGATATCAAAGTCATCCCTCGAAGTGGCACATTCGACTACTTTCGGTCTTTCGGAAAATGTATTCGGATGTCCAAATTTTACATAAGAAATCTACAGCGATTCTTTCAGACGTCATATTGATGTGTGGGATATATTACACCGAGAAAATTTATGACAAAGAAGTAGCAAAGATATTGAGTGCAGTGATGCTACTATGATTTATCAAATTCGCACATAACAAAAGGTCAATAAAAGATTCTCAATTATTCCAGAAATAATTATAATATCATTGTTCGTTCATTTCAATATAAACCTTGTACAAGATATTTCTCAGTGAACTTTTCTCATAGTTACCTACTAGTTTACTCAGCCGTTACCTCTTGTGTTATTCTCATGGCTGCTTACTAGTGCACTTGATCAATTGTTTTCTTTTTTATTTTCTCGTTTATTCACTCCTTCGTTAAACGGCAAGGGCAGCTGGACTCGGTTTTTCCTCGCCAAGCGTATTGGTTCTTAACCCTGCACGCCAAGTTTTTGAGTTTAGCTTGGTCTTTAATAATTTACACACGCCAAATTTTTGGCTTGGCTTCTGTGATTTGTGTTTGTTTTTTAAAATTTAAGATTTCAAATTTTTAAGATTTCCTTTAAATTTTAAATTTTTGGGATATTTTTAATTCGAATTTTTGGGATTTAATACTTGGCGTCCTTTTTTTACTTCTTAGAAGTATTTTGTGATTGATTTCGCTCCTTTCTGAAACTTTATTAATGCTATATATACCCAGATATATAGATAGCATTATCCATAAATACATACATATAGCATATCTATGAATATAAAGCATAAAATCAAAGTTAGATTTTGGTTAAGTCTAAATTTCAAGTTACATTTTGATATAACCTGAAGCTTGAGTTAGATTTTGATTTATTAGCTATATATGATGCTATACAGGATATAAATTAATTATTGTATCAACTGGTACCGCATTGTAGATCGTCGCAATCCAAGAAAAATGCTTTTTTTAAAAAAATTTTACGACAAAAATTGGCCGAGATAGGGACGGTCGAAGTTTGGGGGTTTCGACAATGCGAAAGGCATCGGTGAGACGACGGGTCTACAGTGCATTGTCTCACAAGACCAAGCCATATCGACGCCGAACAAATGATGGCCAAAGTACTCGACTCGAAGCCAGCTGCGAGCCGAAGAAGCAATAGCTGACAGCCGACAGCTAATGACAGTTGCGATCGTGTGTTCGTGTGTACGCGCTTTGAAAATTATTTCTCGCTCGACGTCAAACATAACCACGTGACGTCAGAATGGGATTTTCAAAATCAAATTTGGAAAAATGAAATGTTTTGTGTTTAGCCTACTCGTCTCGTGTTAGTGAATAGATAAATTGAAGAAAAATTGCAATAAGCCGGATTATTAAATTTAAAAATGTGGTGTGGAAAATAAACGAAAAATATCCAAATATCGGATTTATTATTTTTTTATGACTACGTTACTTTCTTTGCCGTTGTGTATTTTTATGGTTTTTTTTCTCGCCAACACGTTTCATATACTAGAGCGATTTATCATTGCGTTTAAAAAATTTGGCATAATTTTTTCGTCACTTTTGCGTGTATAAATTTACACGGGCAAAACAAATTTTTTTCTTTTCGAAGATACTCAATGTCAATGGTTTTTCATCCGATTGGAATTTTACGGTATTACGGTGCAAGCGAAATTCATTTTGTGGAATCTCTTGCACCAAACTTGTCCAGTAGTTGCTCGTTCGACGTGGACTGAATTCAGCCGAAAATATTCAAATAAACATAATGCAACCACATGAATAAGTGAGTAGGCTGTTAAACAATAGGGTCAAGCTCGATGTAGATTTAAAGCTGCGTATAGATCTCTATGAAAAGAAATAACTTGCATTGAGATTTTAAGTTTGAATCATGTGTCCCGAAATTTCAAAGTCACGGCTCGACACGTTATTCTCGAATCGTTGGTTTACCGACATAGCTGCGTGCACGACGTGGACTGGATACTGCTAGGAGACTAAAAAAGAGTTCGGATTTGGCTGACACATCGAAAATATTGTTTCCAGATATTCAATTCCTTTAACCCACAGTGATAATTGTTCAAGTTGAATCTACAGTATGATAATTATCAGGAAGTATTCGCTGACCTTGGACTGAAATCTGCTGCTGAAATTGCAATAAGCATAATACACTTGTGCGTGGAAACGAGATTAAATGTAGCCTTTGTCACGTGAATTATTTTACCGAGTAACCCATTATTTCTAACCCATGGTGGAATATCTTTTTCTCGACTCGTCTGCATGCAAATTATCATTCGATATCAACGCAACATGGGCTGGATACTGCTAAACAAATAATCATATTTTACGTAGCTTTTTATTAGAGCGAGATTCCATTTATCTTGCACTAGTGGGACTTGCCATCAAAGATGTACATTTCTTTAACCCACGATCAAAATAAATGTAGACGAAGTTCTCGCATCCAACTTATCCAGTGGGCGCTCGGTCGAGGTGGACTGGATTTAATCAAACATAATAATGAAAATAATGCGGCTATTAGGGTATTCTATTTTTTGTTTCAAGCCCATCACTTAGTGGTAGCCTAGTCGATAAGGGTTGCATCCTGCAAAAGGATATCTTGATAAAAAAAAACATGGCCTATCCTAAGGCCTATTTTCAATGTTACTCGCGAGTCTTGAACCTTTTCATGAAAGTATTCCATTTTTTGAAACCCACGTTCAAATCAAACCAATTATCAGTGAGTACTCGCTGACCTTTGCGACGTAAAATATTCCACCGAGTAAACCATTAACTCTAACCCATGATGAAATATCTTTTTCCTCGACTAGTCTGTCTCCAAACTATCATTGGGTATCAGCGCAACGCAGGCTGAATACTGCTGGAAAATTATCGAAATTTACGTAGCTTTTTGTTAGAGCGAGATTTAGTTTATCTTGCGCTGGTGGGATTTTCCATCAAAGGTTTCCATTGTTTAACCCACGATCGAAATCAATTTAGAAAAATTTATTGTACCTCACCTGCCGAATGGGCGTTCGATCGACGTGGGCTAGAACTGGCCAAGAAGATTCCGATGCAAATAATGTAGCAGTAGGTCGTTTGTATTTTTTTTTCGACCCTTTTTTTGGTGAGAACACCGTATCATTCCGCCCCACCGTGGAAATTGTTTTCCTTGTTTTTTTTTTTTTTTAAACCTGATCATTAGCTGCCCGGTCGATGTGGGTTGCTTGATGCGAAAGAATATCTCTGTGCAAAGACATGGCCTATCCTAAGACTGATTTTTAATTTCACCCACGCGTCTTGAACTTTTCATCAAAGTATTTCATTTTTTTCGAACCCACGGGGGAACTTTTTATTTTTAAATCGGTAACGCATACTCTATTGACGTAGCTGCGTGCTCGACATGGGCTAGATACTGCTACAAGAATTCTGAAAAAATGTAATAGCTCCCAATAATAAATTGTTTGAATTTGGCTGACACATCGAAAATATTGTATCCAGATATCCAATTTGTTTAACCCACAGTGATGATGGTTCAAGCCGAACCTCTTTTACTCCAATTATCAGTGAGTACTCGCTGACCTTGGTCTGAACCCTGCTGCGAAAATTGCAGTAAGAATATAACACCTTTACGTGAAAACGAGGTTAAATTGAGCCTTTTCGACTCGAATTAATCCACCGAGTATGGAATATTTTTTTCTCGACTTGTCTGCCTGCACTCTATCATTAGGTATCAGCGTAAAGCGGGCTGGATACTGCTAGGAAAATTATCGAAATTTACGTAGCTTTTTGTTAGAGCGAGATTTAGTTTATCTTGCGCTGGTGGGATTTTCCATCAAAGGTTTCCATTGTTTAACCCACGATCGAAATCAATTAAGAAAAATTTATTGTACCTCACCTGCCGAGTGGGCGTTTGATCGACGTGGGCTAGAATTGGCCAAGAAGATTCTGATGCAAATAATGCAGCAGTAGGTCGTTTGTATTTTTTTCAACCCTTTTTTTGGTGAGAGCACCGCATCATTTCGCCCCACCGTGGAAATTATTTTCCTTATTTTTTTTTTTAAATCCTGATCAGTAGTTGCCCGGTCGATGTGGGTTGCATGCTGAAAAAGAATATCTTTGTGCAAAGAGATGGCCTATCCTGAGACTGATTTTTAATTTCACCCACGGGTCTCGGACTTTTCATCAAAGTATTTAATTTTTTTCGAACCCACGGCATAACTTTTTATTCTCAAATCGGTAACGCATACTTTATCGACGTAACTGCGTGCTCGACGTGGGCTAGATACTGCTACAAGAATTCTGAAAGAATGACATAACTTCCAATAATAAATAGTTTAAATTTGACTGATACATCGAAAATATTGTATCCAGATATCCCATTTGTTTAACCCACAGTGATGATTGGTCAAGTCGAACCTCGTGTACACCTATTATTAGTGAGTACTCGCCGACCTTGAACTGAACCCTGTTGCGAAAATTGCAGTAAGAATCATACACCTGTACGTGAAAACGAGATTAAATTGAGCCTTTGCGACGTGGATTATTTCACCGAGTAAACCATTATTTCTAAACCATGATGGAATATCTTTTTGTCGACTAGTCTGCCTCTAAACTATCATTGGGTATCAGCGCAACGCGGGCTGGATACTGCTGGAAAATTATCGAAATTTACGTAGCTTTTTATTATAGCGAGATTTAGTTTATCTTGCGCTGGTGGGATTTTATATCAAAGGTTTGCATTGTTTAACCCACGATCGAAATCCGTTGAGAAAAATTTGTTGTACCTCACCTGCCGAGTGGGCGTTCGATCGACGTGGGCTAGCATTCGTCAAGAATATTCCGATGAAAATAATGCAGCAGTAGGTCGTTTGTATTTTTTTTCAACCCTTTTTTTGGCGAGAGCACCGCATCATTCCGCCCCATCATGGAAATTGTTTTCCTTATTTTTTAAAAAAAAACCTGATCAGTAGTTGCCCGGCCGATGTGGGTTGCATGATGCGAAAGAATATCTCTGTGCAAAGACATGGCCTATCCTCAGACGGATTTTTAATTTCACCCACGCGTCTCGAACTTTTCATCAAAGTATTTCATTTTTTCGAACCCACAGCGCAACTTTTTATTCTTAAATCGGTGACGCATACTCTATTGACGTAGCTGCGTGCTCGACATGGGCTAGATACTGCTACAAGAATTCTGAAAAAATGCAATAGCTCCCAATAATAAATAGTTTGAATTTGGCTGACACATCGAAAATATTGTATCCAGATATCCAATTTGTTTAACCCACAGTGATGATGGTTCAAGCCGAACCTCTTTTACTCCAATTATCAGTGAGTACTCGCTGACCTTGGACTGAACCCTGCTGTGAAAATTGCAGTAAGAATATAACACCTTTACGTGAAAACGAGATTAAATTGAGCCTTTTCGACGTGAATTAATCCACCGAGTAAACCATTATCTCTAACCCATGATGGAATATTTTTTTCTCGACTCGTCTGCCTGCACTCTATCATTAGGTATCAGCGTAAAGCGGGCTGGATACTGCTAGGAAAATTATCGAAATTTACGTAGCTTTTTGTTAGAGCGAGATTTAGTTTATCTTGCGCTGGTGGGATTTTCCATCAACGGTTTCCATTGTTTAACCCACGATCGAAATCAATTTAGAAAAATTTATTGTACCTCACCTGCCGAGTGGGCGTTTGATTGACGTGGGCTAGAATCGGCCAAGAAGATTCTGATGCAAATAATGCAGCGGTAGGTCGTTTGTATTTTTTCTCAACCCTTTTTTTGGTGAGAGCACCGCATCATTTCGCCCCACCGTTTAAATTATTTTCCTTATTTTTTTTTTTTAAATCCTGATCAGTAGTTGCCCGGTCGATGTGGGTTGCATGCTGAAAAAGAATATCTCTGTGCAAAGAGATGGCCTATCCTGAGACTGATTTTTAATTTCACCCACGCGTCTTGGACTTTTCATCAAAGTATTTAATTTTTTTCGAACCCACGGCATAACTTTTTATTCTCAAATCGGTAACGCATACTTTATCGACGTAGCTGCGTGCTCGACGTGGGCTAGATACTGCTACAAGAATTCTGAAAGAATGACATAGCTCTCAATAATAAATAGTTTAAATTTGACTGATACATCGAAAATATTGTATCCAGATATCCCATTTGTTTAACCCACAGTGATGATTGTTCAAGTCGAACCTCGTGTACACCTATTATTAGTGAGTACTCGCCGACCTTGGACTGAACACTATTGCGAAAATTGCAGTAAGAATCATACACCTGTACGTGAAAACGAGATTAAATTGAGCCTCTGCGACGTGGATTATTTCACCGAGTAAACCATTATTTCTAAACCACGATAGAATATCTTTTTCTCGACTAGTCTGCCTCTAAACTATCATTGGGTATCAGCGCAACGCGGGCTGGATACTGCTGGAAAATTATCGAAATTTACGTAGTTTATCTTGCGCTGGTGGGATTTTTATCAAAGGTTTCCATTGTTTAACCCACGATCGAAATCAATTGGGAAAAATTTATTATACCTCACCTGCCGAGTGGGCATTCGATCGACGTGGGCTAGAATTCGTAGAGAAGATTCCGATGAAAATAATCCAGCAGTAGGTCGTTTGTATTTTTTTTTCAACCCTTTTTTTGGTGAGAGCACCGCATCATTTCGCCCCACCGTGGAAATTGTTTTCCTTGTTTTTTTTTTTTAAACCTGATCAGTAGTTCCCCTGTCGATGTGGGTTACATGCTGGGAAAGAATATATCTGTGCAAAGAGATGGCCTATCCTGAGAGTGATTTTGAATTTCACCCACGCGTCTCGAACTTTTCATCGAAGTATTGAATTTTTTCGAACCCACGGCGCAACTTTTTATTCTCAAATCGGTAACGCGTACTTTATCGACGTAGCTGCGTGCTTGACATGGGCTAGATACTGCAAAAACAATTCTGAACAAATGCAATAGCTTCCAATAATAAATAGTTTAAATTTGATTGATACATCGAAAATATTGTATCCAGATATCCAATTTGTTTAACCCACAGTGATGATTGTTCAAGTCGAACTTCTTGTACACCAATTATCAGTGAGTACTCGCTGACCTTGGACTGAACCCTGCTGCGAAAATTGCAGTAAGAATAATACACCTTTACGTGGAAACGAGATTAAATTGAGCCTTTGCGACGTGAATTAATCCACCGAGTAAACCATTATCTCTAACCCATGATGGAATATTTTTTTCTCGACTAATCTGCCTGCAAACTATCATTGCGTATCAGCGCAGCGTGGGCTGGATACTGATGCTAAAAAAAATATCGAATTTTAAGTAGCTTCCTATCAGAGCGAGATTTAATTCATCTTTCGCTTGTGGGACTTCCTATCGAGGGTTTTTATTTCTTTAACCCACGATCGAAATCAATTTAGAAAAGTTTATTGCACCTTACTTATCGACTGGGCGCTCGATCGACGTGAGCTAAAATTGGCCAACAGGATTTGGGTGAAAATTGTGCAGCGGTGAGTGGATTGTTTTTTTTTTGTTGCGCGCTTATTACCTTGTAAAGAACACCGCACAATTTTCCGTGTCCGTGAGAACTGTTTTTTTCGTGGTTTTTTTCTTCGGGCTGATTCAAGTAGATGCGTGATTGATAGCGGTTAAGTCAAACTAAACTTAAATCTGTTCTATTCTATTTCTATTTCTTTTCATAGTTCACTCTGTTAGTGAGATCAAGAAGCAATATTTCTTCAGTTAGTTTCATCCGAGTTTTCAATTTTTCTAGCCCACAGAGTCGTATGCAGCCAATCTATCTTCTATCAAAATGACTTGTCGGTTAGGAGAGAATTAAAACATTTCGTTGTGTTCGCTCGTCTAGCCTTTTTTTAAATTAAAATAGTCACTCTCTTTCTCTAACCCATATGAGAATTTCATTTTCTTTTACCCTTAAAGAGCACACTTCTGTGGAATTACGCAAAGAGCACACTGGTTGTTTGACACCCGGGACATTTTTACGTGTGTTGTAAGAACAGTATTTAATATTTCAATGCAAAAAAATTATCAGATGTACTTAAGGGGACCGAGTCAGTTGAGAAATGCAAATTTCTCAACCGCAAGAACTTTTTCTGTCTTGTGCGTATAAATATAATCAATAGATTATATTTACCTACGTCCTTTGAGCTTTCTTTAAGCTCGCTAAAAAATCCTTAAGGTCCACCTGTACTCTAATAAGCAGAGCTTTGAGTTTTTTGAATCTGCGCATGATTCAGAAAAGACTGCTCGATGGATTTGACTCTAACACCTCTCATTCTCTGCGTAGCGAATTCCTTTTGGGGATGAACGCGGCACATTTTCATTAAAGCCTACACTTTACGGTGGGCACTGATCCAAAGCAGTAAAAGATCTCAATTTTCCAAAACTGCTGGTTCAAAGTGATAGCACTTGAAAATAGAAGCCTCAAAAGAAATTGTGCCGCGTTCATCCCCGATGGGAATTCGCTACGAAGAAAATGAGAGGTGTTAGAGTCAAATCCATCGAGCAGTTTTTTCTGAATCATGCGCAGACTCAAAAAACTCAAAGCTCTGCTTATTAGAGTACAAGTGGACCTTACGGATTTTCTAGCGAGCTTAAAGAAAGCTCAAAGGACGTATGTAAATATAATCTATTGATTATATTTATACGCACAAGACAGAAAAAGTTCTTGCGGTTGAGAAATTTGCATTTCTTAACTGACTCGGTCCCCTGAAATACATCCTTTTTCAGATACAATAGGTTTATTAGTTATTCATTCAATTTTAATTAGTTATAAGAATCCAAATTTGAAAAAAATTGAAAAAGTGCCTTTTTTTTACTAAACAATTCATAACTAGCGTTATTTAAAATAGATTTACCTGAAAATTAGCACAATAGTGATGGTTCCAAACAAAATTTTGAGAAATGAAAACTAAATTTTACAACGAAATGAAATACCGTATTTCTTTCATTTAAATTGTTAAAAAGATGCAAAAATGGAAAAATTTATAAACTATACATCGAAAAAGGTATTTTTAACATTATTTCGTCCGCCCACAATCCATTGTCGTAGATTGTAGGGCATCTGTCAAAGCAAAAGACGTTATAAAATAAAGTAAATTCACTTTATATGATATACTTACGTTTTAAATTTAACAACAATCTATATTATGAGGGAAAAAATTGCTCCTGGACCACACTGCGCGCAAGTTTGCTCTTGGATCATACTGCGCAGAAATTTGTGCGCTTCTCACACTTTTCATCAGACCATTAATACCCTCTAACGCACGGAGAAAATGATTAATTTCTAATATTATTTTTCCAATCCAACGACAGATGCTACCTCGACATTAGATAACGGATCTACGTATTCATTAGGATTATAAATATTTTAGGAATTTTTCAAAAACGAAAATAATACTTCTGTTCGCATCATGGGATTAAATATCATATAGTTAGAAAGTACTCAAAGAGCGCTTAATTTCTATGTTATTAGATTTCGAAATAACGTATTTTTTGAATTTTAAATAGCTGCACGAAGTTGTTGAATAACTAAAAATTACTTCCGCTCCGATTTTGAGGTCCAATTTCATGTGGGTCGAAAGCACTGGAAAAGCGCTTAATTCTTATAGCGTTAGATTTCAAACCTACGTATTTTTTTAAATTTGAAAAAGTTTAAAAAATTTTCAACAGAAAGAAAAACTTCCGTTCGGATTTAGGGATTGAATTTCGAATTTTTTGAAAAAACTTAATTGCATAGTATTAGATTGTGAATCTACGTATTCATTCGAATTTCAAATCGCTGCAAAAAATTTTGTTGTCGAAGAAAATAAATTTCGTTCCGATTTTGGAGTTCAATTAGATATGGTTGGAAAGCATTCATGAAGCACTTAATTAATTCCTATGGCATTATATTTTATATCTGCGTTTTTTCTCGAATTTCGAATAGTCTTAAAAAAATTTCTAATGAAAGAATACTCCCGTTCGAATTTTGGGGTTAAATGTCGTATGGTCTGAAAGTACTTAATTAAATTTATATACGAAAAAGCGGGCATGCTCTTTAATTTTTCTGTGTATAGTTTTGCTCTGTCGAACACATTGACATTAGAAGACATACGACGATAAAAACATTTAAAGATAAATGAACGAACAAGCCATATAGCTCACGAAATAGAAAAGAAAAAATAGTTGAATTAACAAATGACTTCATATAAATCAATAAAATCAAGCGAGCGAGCGGTAATTAGCTATGAAAAAAAATTTGCTTTCGTTGCTATAGACTCGAAAACAATCGGAGTTAACTCATCCTCCTTGCACATTAAATGGTCGTGGCCTCACAATAATTTTTACGGATATTTACGTCGCGTATCGCTTTTTTACTTTAAGCCGGTTGCATCCCTTAATTTACGCTCGCATTACCGTTCTTTTTCGATAATATTTTTCGAAGCATCGGAAATCGGTAAGATGGATTACACACCTCACGAGTATGGTGACATGCTTATGTGCCTCGGTTATTGTCGGGGCGTAGCAAGAGCGGCGGCAAGAAGGTACGCGGAGTGTTTTCCAAACCGTCGACTCCCTAGCTATCGGGTTTTTTTGGGAGCTTTTCATCGCCTCGTGACAACCGGTAATGTTGTTCCGCAACGAGGACAAAATGCTGGTGCACCTCGCCGTGTACGGACAGTTGCCATGGAGGAACGAATCATCGAGTGTTTCGAGCAGGATCCCGAAACGAGCACGAGAATCGTCGGTCGAGCTGTTAATGCCTCCCACACAATTGTTCATCGAGTTATCCGGAGCGAGGGAAAAAAACCGTTCCACAAAACACCGATCAACGCCCTCTGTTGCCCTGATCCAGTCCGGCGCCTGCAATATTGCAGGTGGTTTATGCAACGTCACGAAGCCAATGACGAATTTGTTTCACGTATACTTTTCACCGACGAGTCCTGCTTCACGGAGTCAGGGGTGCGAAATTGTCACAACGAACACGTTTGGGCCGTAGAAAACCCACACGCTACCAGAAAGCGAGGTCATCAAGTTCGTTAGAGCGTTAATCTTTGGGCCGGAATAATTGGAGGCGTGTTGGTGAGTAATTTTCTTTTATTGGAAAAAAAACTCATTAAGGTAGTTGAGTCGCTACGAAACTTGTTAATGTTAATTGTTCAATAAATAGCTTCTTAATCGTCGTGAAATTTTTAGATGACCTCCTGAATACTTCATGTAAAAAGATACCAAATGTAAAAAGATGTACCAAATGTAAAAAGATACCAAACTTCCTTAAGGGTTAAAATGAAAAATGATAAGAAAATTCTGAAAATTTGGTATGTTTTTGTATGAATTATTTAAGAGGTCGTGTAAAAATTTCACGATTAGGAAGCTCGTTATTAGAGAATTAATATTTTGTTAAGAATAATTTTTTAAACAAATTAAAAAAAAAATTTATCAATAAACTTTGTTTTGTTTCCGTTGCTTTCAGTGTATTGTAGATATTAAAAAATTAAGAGGTCAAAAAAAAATTATCGCAAAATTATATCAGTTTCCATAAAACTACATTTAATTTGTTAATGTTAATTGTTCGATAACGAGCTTCCTAATCGTCTTGAAATTTTTTCTGATTACCTTATTAATTAATGTCTCTCGTTACTAATTATTTCAGATTTTCGTCATCATTTTGCCCTAACGACTCAAGCTACCTTAAGTTTTCTCTTTGTTTGCGAGAATTTTTTCATCTTTGTCTGTCAGTATGCGTGTGTGCATGCGTGTGGGATTGAAGATTTACTATGACTATTGCTAATCATTAATAATTATTGAAAAAAATGTATTCCATCAGATTGGCCCGGTAGAAGTTCCAGCACGAGTCACAGGAGCCAGCTATCTCGATCTCCTCAGCAACCACCTTCCCGCTTTGTTGGAAGACCTCCCCCCCGAGGCCCGCCAACAAATGTGGTTTCAACAAGATGGGGCGGGTCCCCATCGTGCTGCAGTGGTTCGGGATTTCTTGAACCAAATATTCCCTGAAAGATGGATCGGCATAGGTGGGATTCAAGACTGGCCTCCGAGGTCACCAGATTTGACCCCTTTGGATTTTTTTCTCTGGGGTCATTTCAAGGCCTGCATCTATGGTCGAACGTTGCCTGCCAATCAGGATGAATTACGAGAACGTGTACGAGCTGCCACATTAAGTGTCACTCCTGAGATGTTGGCAAACGTGACAGGTGCCATAATTGAACAGGCGTGGATATGCGTTACCGAAGAAGGTGGTTCGATCGAGCATCTTCTATAGGCCACGTGAATAGCGATGCCGCCGAGTCGTCTTGTCTCCACCTACGACTTACGGCAACTTTCATAGCATGAAAATTGGACATTTCTGCAGAGAATAATTTTTTCACTTTTCTCTTTTACTCGTTCTGAGCGTGAATTTGTTGCCGCTAATATTTTCCTCATGTATTCAGTGTTAAGTATTTTCTTCAATGCTTCAATAAAACGAATTCATTACCGATCTAATTCAATTTCACGTAGCATTATTTTCGGATAATACAATCGCGAGACGTTCAACAGCAAGCTGCGTTAAGGCTCAACCATCGTACTTGAAATCATTTCTTATGGAAAAATTACAAATATGCAGAATAATTGTAATTGAAAAAAAATCATGCATATTAATGTAATGAGTAATTGAATTAAATTTGATTACAATGCTCGATCGAGCATTTTAATCGGATGAATGGCTCAAAAATTACGAAAATGAGAGCGTTCGCAATCATTTTCTTAAAATTAAATAATTTTTCAATCCTAAAATATTAAGGGGATTCTTCTCAAATTTGATCACAATTATCCTTGTGACTGAGTGCATGTTCATCTGGACAAGAAACACATATACAAAATTACAATTATTATTATTATTATTATTTTTCATTAACAGGGTGTGTAGCCGTCCTTGAAGTCCTTGAAATCCATGGATTGTCCTTGGATTTTGTTTGTTCTTGAAAAGTCCTTGAAATGTCCTTGAATTTTGTGTGCACTCTTGAATTTTTCTATGATTTCATTTTATTTTCGTCTAAATTTGTTCGAAAAAATTTTCCAAAAGTCACATTCACAGAATCTTGAAGTTTCTGTGACTTATTTTTTTTTTTCATAGCTCGTTAAATTGAATGCGCATAATTAGTCCTCAAAGTTTATTTTGCAAAAAAAAAAAAATAAACGAAATTACAATCTTAGACTTGAGAATTTTCATTTGCAATTAACAGACCAAAGATATTTTATTTTTTGTCGTTTTAGAAATTTGATGTAGTATATCTGAACGCAAATTTTTTTTTTGCGTAATAAAATAGAAATTTCACAAGATGAAATCATTTTTTGGAATAAATTCTAAACGAACCTATTCGGCATAATTCTGTCCCCTCTGTCAATTAATATCGGTGAAGAAAAAAACTTTTTTCATCGAGAGTTTTTACATTTCATAAACCAATCCGACTCTTAACCTTCGCCCGCTTTGTGAAAATCATATATCTTCAAAAAATTCTTCCTACTTTCATGATTTCGCAATTATTGAGCGAAAACATTTCCAATATTAATTCTTTAATTTGAAAAGTACTTGCGTTTTGATAGAATAATCCAAGGAGTTTACAAGAATCATCGATTTTTCGTAAATTCTTTTTTGATCCCTTCAATCCTTGACCTTGAAAACTTGACAAAGTACAACTACTTTTTTAAATGCAATTTCGACATTTTTAAGAGCACAACAAAAAGTGTTTTATTATGTAGGTTTTTTCGTAGTTTTATTTCATCATGTAGGTCCTTGAAAAATTCTGTCAAGTCCTTGAAATGTTCTTGAAATGTCCTTGAAATGTCCTTGAATTTTGATTTCAAATTTTACTAGACACCCTGATTCAATTCCAGTTACTTGGATCGAATAGCATTGTTCACGGATACGGAAGATACCGATTGAAAGATGAATAAACCAGGCTGAGAGGAAAAGACAATTTTTTTTTAGATCGGCAATACAAACGTTATTCTGTATAACATTTATTCATTTTTTTCCCATTGCGACCGCCATATATCGGGGGCTACAAAATCTACGGTACTCTTCGTGAGCAATTTCTTCCGGAGTTCTCCGCTTCCTCTTCTGTTTTGGTGGATCCATCACAGCATCATCAAGCTCCATCTTATGCAAATTAAAGCTTATTTATAAATCAAAGCCGATTTGTTGTGATGCAAATGAATGAGAAATAAATACATTATTGGTGGCAGCGGAATTGGCTTACCTCTTTATTTTCAATTCCATCATGATTCTTCATCTTTTTTCGCTTGTTCTTCTCCTCGTCCTTACTCTCATTCCTTTTCCCGTTATCTGACCACTCGTCCTCTATCTCCTTCTCGAGATCATTTTCATCGGTTTTGGTTCCCTCCTCTTCGTTATCAACCGTCGTCTCTTCGTTTTCGATCTCCTTCTCAATTCCATTATTCTGTTGTTTAGTCACGCCGTTTTTGATTTTATTCTTCTTTTCTTGCCTCCTATTCTCTATTTCTTTTTCTTCGGCCTTTTCTACGTCATCGTTCTCGTTTTCTTTTTCCAAATCCTCCGTCACTAATTCCTGCCTTGCTACCTCTATATTTTTATTAGTACCTTCGATCACGTTAACCTGTTGATTATTATCGTTTTCGTTTTTCTCATTTATGTTTTCATCGTCTTCGTCGTTTTTCTCCTTCTCCTGCATCTCATCCTCAATCTCTTCTTCTGCCTCCTGACTACCCGCCTCCACCCTTTTGTCCTCAACTTCGTTTTGATTTTTTTCGTTATCCTCAGTAATCTTCTCGATCTCCAGTCTCTCGTCCCTTTTTTCGTAATTGTTGTTCTGCAGTTCCCAATCTTCTGTCCGTCTTACTCCTTCATCGTCATCGGTCGAGCTCTCTTCACGTTCATTCTGCATGCTGAATTCTTCGTCGTCCATAATCTGTATCTCCCTACTTGTTGTCGGAATAACCGATTCCGACATCCGATGGCTGACTCCTTCGTGAATCGTATTCTCCTCCATATCGTTTGTCAATTGTCTACTAAATTTTAAAAAAAATATATATATATATTCATTGTATGGTGAAAATTATTTCCGAGTAAAAATTGTTGACCCCTTTAGACCCTCTTGAGTGAAAAAATCCCGTTTGCGCTGTTTAAGAGGCTTGACTATGATCAGAACCTCGGTTAAGCCTCCTAAACAGTGCACTGGACTTTTCACTCAAGAAGGCCTAAGAACACGGAAGAAAAGAAACAGTTAAAATTACAGGGGGACACAGTTCGCATTGGACACGACACGGTGATATTCACCGTGCAATCGTCTCGTATACAGTGTATATCACTGTGTACACTGTAAAAATCTCGGTATTCCCAATAAATATCGGTGAAAATCTCGGGATTTCTACAAAATTTCGCCGTATACACTGAGGTTTTTGCAGTGTATACAGTGAATATCACCGCGCAATCGTCTCGTGTCCAATGCGAACTGTGTCCCCCTGCAATTTTAACTGTTTGTTTTTTTGCGTGAAGGTAAACAATTTTGGCTCGTGTTATCTGAAGCGAGAATATTTGGAACACAGAGACGTTATTTAATTATGTTTTTCTCGACTCTGCATATTTTACAATTACATATTTAAAGTTTTTATAATTAGAATAATGTTTTCTGACTGCACAATAGATAATAAAATGAAATGTAGTCAACTTAAATTTTAATATACTTACTCTGGCTTTTTACCAGATTTCGACTTTCCGAGCATTGTCCAACGATCGGCGTAATCGGCGAATTGCGAGCCAATTCTCAAGTAGTCAGTTCTGAAGAAAGAATGTTGAATCGATCAAAAAGTAAAGGAGATCGTGAACATAGTGTTTTCATTTTTGCTACTCAATTCAGGGGGTCGAGTTAGCGTCAAAACGCCGATATTTGAACATAAATATAAATGTTTATTGAGTATGGGTAAAACTGACCAATGGTCCATCACTTGACGTATCGAACGAAAAAATTTTTGACGCTAGTTATAACCCTTAAGATGCAGTGGTTGTCTCTTAAATCAATTTTTGAGTTTTAGTGCGCTGTGCACGATCCTGACCAAACCGCTTGACGGATCTTATCCTATGACGTATCATTTTCTCCATAACACTTTTCCGAACTGCTTAAGCACAGCACATTTTTTTTTAGGTCCTTATTATGGAGCAACACGGAATTTGAATTTTAGACCCATTTTTTGTTTCCCAAATTTAAAATTGGCCATGTAACTCTATAAAAAAAAATCGGCGTTTTGACGTCAACTAAACCCCCTTAAATGGGAATTTGTAATATGTTTAGAAACAACTTTTTGTACATCTATTTAATCGAAATGAAATTACGATGCTCTTGCAAAATTGGAATCATTTAGATATCATACTATCGCACAGCTCATTGTATCGGTAAAAACAGTCTTGTGCATGAGTTTTCGTTCAACGAATCATGTTCGCTTAGGGAAGTACCTTTGAGAGAAGAGAGTAGGACCGTTGCGAAGCTAAATTGTTGAAAATTATTAATAATCATTAAGTAATTAATAATTTCAGACTAAACACTGCACTTGAAACGAAATATTATTATTGAGACAATACTGCAATTGCATCGTTAAGTAAGAACGTATTAATCGTACAACATAGGAATACTTACTTTTTTGATAGATCTTCTTGAAGCAAGAAGTATAAAATTGCAGAATGATTATTACGGATGAAGCTTCGGTGGCACTCATACCGTTTCGGTGGCAAATGACGATTATACACGAAGTCGCAAATTTCGCGCACGATTCCACGCGGGAGAATGCTTGAATTTTGCAAATATCCTTTATATTTTTCACTTCCCAAAGAGACGAGGATCATTCCGAGATGACGAGGATTTTTGAAAAGATCAGTAAAAAAACGGGGCTGTAAGTTTCGAGGAGCCATCTCCATTGCCTGACGTTTATGAAATGAAGTTATTGCTGGAGATCTCAAAATAAATGAAAGTTATCACAGCGTGTTCGCAAAAACATATGAAAAGGTGAAATGGACAAAAAAAAAGTTCTTTCTCGGCCAAATCTAGTCCACGTCGAACGAGCACCCTCTGGATAAGTGAGGTGCAATGAATTCGTCTAAATCGATTTCGATCGTGGGTTAAGGGGGGGGGGGTTAATTCCCTCGAAGAAAGCATATTTTCAAGAATTTTTTTAGACGATGCAAGTTATGCTGGTTTATTTAATTAATTTAATTATTTATCAATACTTTCGGAAATTTTCGTCGCAAAATTTCTATAAATAAGACGTTGGCAGCAATTCTCCGCAGGCGCCTCGAAAAAGTCGGTGAGTACTGTAACTGAAAATCTAATGCATCGATTCTTTTGAAATTGTGTACACTATTTTCACACATAAATCACCAGGTATCGCCAGGGATTTTTATTTTTAAATAATTATTTTGGATTTTACGACAACAAATGTGCCAATTTTTTTAGCGAAATTCGCGTCCTTTACTTCCAAGTGCTACCAAAAATCGAAAAATTAAAAAAAAAATCCCTGGCGATACCTCGAGAAACTCCTCACCTGATAAACGCTTTTTTATTATTAAAAATTTGCTTTTCTTCGACGGAATTAACCTTACCCCTCAAGGGGAAGTTACCGTTTATGACGATGAAAAATTCGATTTGGTTTTTTTTACATGATTTACGACCTTAAAGTGTTTAGAACTCGTGGGTAAAAGGGTATTTTCATATTTAAAGTAAATTTTCAAAGATTATCCAAAATGTTAAACTTAAATGCGTTTTCTTAGGAATAACATTTTTTAGCGCGCGGGGCGCTCTACAGCTTCAACAAATGATCGGATTCACATGAATCTTTGAGCAATTGAAAGGAAATTCAATTTGCGGGGCCATACCGAAGGGATTTTTATCAAAAATTGATCTAGAAGTATGTTTTTCTTCTGTTGAAGCAAAAAAAAAACAGAGCAAAAAACTTGATTTTTTTCAAAGAGCTGGCATTTTGTTATCCAGAAGTTTTTTTAAATTCGCAAAACGGTATGCCCCCCCAAATTTGATGTAGTTTAATAATTTTTAAGGGTTTTTTGTGTCAGATGAACTGGCAGGGCTGTGAAGCGCCCCGCGCAGTTCTAAACGCGCCGTGCACGGCCTTGTTTGACGGACGCTGGCGCTGCCATTTTGGTTTTTTTTCATCAATAAAATTAGAGTTTACTCTTCATTGATAGCGGAATAAAATACAATAAGACTCAATTAAAAAAGTATTCATTTTATATTTTTAAAAAACTCCCAAAGTTCATGCATTTTTCATGCTTCTCGACGGTAACCTCACCTTAAAGAAATGAAAACCTTTGATGGGAAGTCCCACAAGCGCAAGATAAATTAAATCTCGTTGTAGCAAAAAGCTATGCAAAATTTGATATTTTTGTTAACAGTATTGTACGTAGCGCTGATACCCAATGATAATTGGCATACAGACAAGTCGAGAAAAAGATACTCCACCATGGGTTACAGATAATGGCTTAGTCGGTGGAATAATTCACGTCGCAACGGCTAAATTTAATCTCGTTTCAACGTTAGGGTGTTTTATTTTTTTATTTTTATTACAAGCATTTATTTTTTTATTTAGCAGAATTTAGTCCATGGTCAGCAAGTACTCATTGATAATAAGCATACAGGAGATTTGACTTGACCAATCATCACTGTGGGTTAAACAAATGGGATATCTGGATACAATATTTTCGATGTATCAGTCAAATTTAAACTATTTATTATTGGAAGTTATGTCATTCTTTCAGAATTCTTGTAGCAGTATCTAGCCCACGTCGAGCACGCAGTTACGTCGATAAAGTATGCGTTACCGATTTGAGAATAAAAAGTTATGCCGTGGGTTCGAAAAAAATTAAATACTTTGATGAAAAGTCCGAGACCCGTGGGTGAAATTAAAAATCAGTCTCAGGATAGGCCATCTCTTTGCACAAAGATATTCTTTTTCAGCATGCAACCCACATCGACCGGGCAACTACTGATCAGGATTTAAAAAAAAAAAATAAGGAAAATAATTTCCACGGTGGGGCGAAATGATGCGGTGCTCTCACCAAAAAAAGGGTTGAAAAAAATACAAACGACCTACTGCTGCATTATTTGCATCAGAATCTTCTTGGCCAATTCTAGCCCACGTCGATCAAACGCCCACTCGGCAGGTGAGGTACAATAAATTTTTCTTAATTGATTTCGATCGTGGGTTAAACAATGGAAACCTTTGATGGAAAATCCCACCAGCGCAAGATAAACTAAATCTCGCTCTAACAAAAAGCTACGTAAATTTCGATAATTTTCCTAGCAGTATCCAGCCCGCTTTACGCTGATACCTAATGATAGAGTGCAGGCAGACAAGTCGAGAAAAAAATATTCCATACTCGGTGGATTAATTCGAGTCGAAAAGGCTCAATTTAACCTCGTTTTCACGTAAAGGTGTTATATTCTTACTGCAATTTTCGCAGCAGGGTTCAGACCAAGGTCAGCGAGTACTCACTGATAATTGGAGTAAAAGAGGTTCGGCTTGAACCATCATCACTGTGGGTTAAACAAATTGGATATCTGGATACAATATTTTCGATGTGTCAGCCAAATTCAAACAATTTATTATTGGGAGCTATTACATTTTTTCAGAATTCTTGTAGCAGTATCTAGCCCATGTCGAGCACGCAGCTACGTCAATAGAGTATGCGTTACCGATTTAAAAATAAAAAGTTCCCCCGTGGGTTCGAAAAAAATGAAATACTTTGATGAAAAGTTCAAGACGCGTGGGTGAAATTAAAAATCAGTCTTAGGATAGGCCATGTCTTTGCACAGAGATATTCTTTCGCATCAAGCAACCCACATCGACCGGGCAGCTAATGATCAGGTTTAAAAAAAAAAAAAAAACAAGGAAAACAATTTCCACGGTGGGGCGGAATGATACGGTGTTCTCACCAAAAAAAGGGTCGAAAAAAAAATACAAACGACCTACTGCTACATTATTTGCATCGGAATCTTCTTGGCCAGTTCTAGCCCACGTCGATCGAACGCCCATTCGGCAGGTGAGGTACAATAAATTTTTCTAAATTGATTTCGATCGTGGGTTAAACAATGGAAACCTTTGATGGAAAATCCCACCAGCGCAAGATAAACTAAATCTCGCTCTAACAAAAAGCTACGTAAATTTCGATAATTTTCCAGCAGTATTCAGCCTGCGTTGCGCTGATACCCAATGATAGTTTGGAGACAGACTAGTCGAGGAAAAAGATATTTCATCATGGGTTAGAGTTAATGGTTTACTCGGTGGAATATTTTACGTCGCAAAGGTCAGCGAGTACTCACTGATAATTGGTTTGATTTGAACGTGGGTTTCAAAAAATGGAATACTTTCATGAAAAGGTTCAAGACTCGCGAGTAACATTGAAAATAGGCCTTAGGATAGGCCATGTTTTTTTTTATCAAGATATCCTTTTGCAGGATGCAACCTTCATCGACTAGGCTACCACTAAGTGATGGGCTTGAAACAAAAAATAGAATACCCTCCAGCCAGGGTCGGCCTATTTAACACGATGTCTGCAGACTATTTGCGTCACCCAGAATGCACCACTTGGAGGTTGTCTGCGCAGCATCTCGTGTGTGTGTGTGTGTGTGTGTGTTAGTGTGTGTTTCATTTTATTCGTGTGTGGACCCCAAGGCTCGTCAATTTCTCGGTATTTGATGACTCCAAACCACGTGTGCGTTGAATTTTCTTCTCATGTGGAGGGCGTAGGCTCAATTTCCGTTTTACTAATTACGCTGGCGGCGACGGCGTTGACACGGAACCCAAAGAATTTTGCCATTTGCCCTGATGGCCCTTAGCATGCGCGCTTGCTCTGTCCCTTCCACATGGCGTCCTCCATTGCGTAAGAACGCTTGCAGCCTTGCCTGCAGATTCTCCCGAACACGGGTGAGCAGGTCTCGATTTCTCATTAGTCTCGTCACTCCTTCATTTACCCTGCGTCTCAGATCGGCTACGGTTCTGATCACTCTACCCGATCGATAAACGATGGCTTTGAGGGCTCCCCAAAAGAAAAAATCTAAAGGGTTCAGATCTGGTGAGCGTGGTGGCCATATGTGTGTTGCAGGATGGCGTCGCATCCATCGACTACCAAACATGTTATTGAGAAAATCGCGGACCGGTAGACTCCAGTGCGGAGATGCACCATCATGCATGAAATAAACATGGTTTCAACGTTCCCTAGCAATCATTTGGCGAAGTCGAGGCGTAAGATCGCGTCGGAGAAAATCCAAATAACGACCACCATTTAATCGCAGCGGGAGAAAAATTGGGGCAATCAGCGTAGTCCCGATAATTCCTGCCCAGACATTAAGGGCAAATCGACCCTGTATGATCTGCTGCATTATGGCATGTGGATTCCTATCTGCCCAGATGCGGAGGTTTTGTCTATTTATTATGCCAGTACTGGAAAAGCTTGCTTCGTCAGTGAACAAGATATTTTCCAAAATTGTGGATTCCTGTCCAATCTGTGTAGCATCCATCTGCAGAAACGTTCACGAGCACAGCGATCTCCAGGATGCAATGCCTGCACAAATTGCACACGGTAAGGTCTCAATCCTTCTTCTCGTATTATGCGCCTTACTGTCGTGTGAGATGTTCTGACACGAGCGGCTATTCGACGCAAGCCCATGACGGGATGAGCCCGTGCAAGCGCGATAACGCGTTCTTCAATCCTCCAGTGGATCCGGGGGCGTCCACGCCGGTGATGTCCAGCACGTTGGACTTCGAACCGTTCTTGATCCGTAAAACGTTGATCCAAACGTTGGAATTCGCGTCTATCTGGGATCGCACGCCAGGGTACGCGTCGATTACCAGCACGATTCTGGATGATCCCAGCATAAATTTCACGAGCTCGAGCATAGTTTCCCAGAGCCTTGTCGATCGCCCGTAGCATTAATCGTTGATCCCGACCATCCCGCACATGACCGTGATGGTCCATGATCGCGTCACAAAAGCAATGCTGCTACTATCAATTCAGTCGAGTTCAGTTTCAAGAGGTAAACTATGAAACCAGATATCGGTATAATGCCAGTATTGGAATGACAACCAGTCCTCGACTTGGAATGCAGCGATGTCTGAGTTCTGGGTTCTTTTACGAAAAAAGACACTTTTCTGTTTGACCATTGATAACTCAGCAACCAATGATCGCACAGAAATCAGAAGAGGCGTTTCACAAACTTGAATCAATGCTCTACAAGGATAGGCGATGGTTTTTCGGAAAAAAAAATTTTTTCCATCCTTGCCATGAATTTGAATAAACAGAAGAAAAAGGGCTATTTGTGGTTTTTTAGAAAATCAACGGCCAAATTAAAAATATTGACAAAACGACGAATGTTGAGCGTGCTTTTACAGCCCAATATACCCACAAAATCCCTGTCAAGTTTCAATTTGATCTATCCGGCAGTTTTTTTGTTTCAAGCAATCAAATTTTTGAAAAAAATTAAAGGATCATGTTTTTGCCCCCAAACGTCATAATCATTATTAGAGTGGAAAACAATTTTTTGTGTGGCTTTTTTCACATTTTTGTCGCAAACAGCGTTTAAATGTACAGAAAAAAAAATTCGAAGAATTTTCGATTTTTTTCTTTTTTTAAATTTTGTCGATTTTTTTTGTCTTACATAAATTTAAGCGCTGTTTGCGATGAAAATGTGAAAAAAGCTCAAAAAATTTTTTTTCTGAAAAGTGAGTATGGAGTGTTTAGGGGTAATAAACATAATCCTTGAATTTTTTTGAAAAAAAAAAATTTCACAAAAATAAGAAAAAAATTTGTTTTAACATTTTTTTGATTTTTTTTCATAAATTTAAACGCTGTTTGCGATAAAAAAGGGGGAAATGCTCAAAAAAAAATTTGTTTTTTTCATTTTCATAATGATTTTGAAGTGTTAAGGGGCAATAAACATGATCCTATAATTTTTTTCAAAAATTTGATGCTTGAAACAAAAGACCGTTCGATAGATCAAATTGAAACTTTACAGGGATTTTGTGGGTATATTGAGCAGTAAAAGTCACGCTCAACATTAGTCGTTTTGTCAATATTTTAAATTTGGCCGTTGATTTTCTAAAAAACCATAAATAGCGCTTATTCTCCTGTTTTTTCAAATTCATGGCTAGGATGGAAATTTTTTTTGTTTTAAACCATCAACAGTCCGTGTAGAGCATTCATTCAAGTTTGTGAAACGCCCCTTCTAATTTCTGTGCGATGATTGGTTGCTGAGATATCAATGGTCAAACATAAAAGTGTCTTTTATCGTAAAAGCTCGATGTCTCAGTGAAAAATGGTCGCAGCGAGGTCTCAAAATAGTAAATTGAAGCTAAATAAACAAGCTATCCTGTCCTTGTAATTTTTTAGCTGGAAGAATTTTTTCCCGAAAATTACAGCCAAAACAAAAGCGATGCAAATTTGCCAATTTGTTTTTTCTTGGTATTTCTCCTAATTGCGTGAAACTTGTAGCTTCGATTTGTTTTGCTAAAAGACCTGAAAACTAGAAACTTTAAGCTTCGAAATGCTTCTTTTAGATCTCGATACGACCATTTTTCACTGAGATATAGCATTGTTAAAAACCACTAAAAATTTTGGAAAATTTTTTGATCCTTTAAATTTTTCCACTAGTGTATGTATATAAATATTTAAAGCATCGAATCTTGAATAACCACCCAAATGTAAGTTGATACCTGAAATAATGACCACCCTAATATACATCGTATAAATACTCGCACACACTTGCATACAATCGCTCACACACACATACACTCTTTTATATATAACGATATAACGGCCACCCTATTATACATCGCATAAATACTCGCACACGCTCGCACACTCCCGCACACACTTGCACACAGTCGCACACACACTTTTTTATCTATAAATATAGATTAAATATAGATAAAATATATATTCGCCGTGCACGACGCTCATAGCTAGCTAGATATATTTTCGCCGTGCATAACGTCAGCGGCCCAAATATGATTTTCATAGCTATAGATATACATCTCGTGTATAAGCGTTTCAAAAATCTGGCCAAACAGGTGATGAAGAAATGTTGAAGAATTTTCACGATGATAGAATTCGAGAAAAATTCACCCGATATCATCATATCTCAGCATGATGTGGACGGTCAACATAAGAATGGTATCAATGGAAGGCTAATTTCTTTTTAAACTGACCATAGTTTATAAACGTTGAAAGAGTTGTGTTTTTCAGTAATATCGAATTAAAATGTAAAAGGGGCGTGGTCCGAGGCATATTCGCGTATATAAGAGTGCGCGAAAGTCTTGACTGGGATTCTCTCAGTTTTTTTAAATACTTGGCGTCGAAACGCTGCCGCGTCTCTTGATATATAATGCTATATGTGCAGATATGCTGCATATATGTAGATAATACTATATCTAAAGGAATCGAATCTCTAAGGAACACCCTGATATTAATTGAGACCTGAAAAAATGATCACTTAAATATACATCTTATAGATACATATATATGAATATAAAGAACATTCGAATCTTAAATGACCACCCTGATATAAATTGAGAACTGATATAGCGGCCACTCTCATATACGTCGTATAAATACATATTTAAATATAAACAAATTTCGAAACTCGAATAATCACCACCCTAATATATATCATATAATCTATATCGTATAAATACGTATTCGAATATTTAAAGGAATCGAATCTCAAATGACCAACTTAATATAAATTGAGACCTGAAATAGCGGCCACTAGAATATACATCTTGTAAATACATATATATAAATAATAAACCACATTCGAATCTCGAAGGACCACCCAATTGTAAGTTGATACCTGAAATATGACCACTTCAATCTATATCATTCAAATACGTATATAAATATTGAAAAAAATCGAATCTCGAATAATCACCACCCTAATATATATCATATAATACATATACATATAAATATTTAAAGATATCGAATCTCGAAGGATCACCCTGATATTAATTGAGACCTGAAATAACGACCACTCTAATATACATCTCATAAATACATATATATAAATAATAAAGAAAATTCGAATCTCGAATGACCACCCTAGTAAAAATTCAGACCTGAAATAACGACCGCTGTTGTATACATCGTGTAAATACTCGCACACGCTCGCACCATCTCGCACACACTTGCACACAGTCGGACACACACTCTTTTGTCTATAAATATAGATAAAATATCGATAAAATATATATTCGCCCAGCACGACGCTCATAGCTAGCTAGATGTATTTTCGCCGTGCACTACGTGAGCGGCCGAAATATGATTCTCATAGCTATAGATATACATCCCGTGTATAAGCGTTTCAAAAATCTGGCTAATCAGGTGACGAAGAAATGGTGAAGAATTTTTACGATAATGGAATTCGAGAAAAATTCACCCGATATCATCATATCTCAGCATTATGTGGACGGATCAACATAAAAATGGGATCAATGGAAAGCTATTTTTTTTTAAGATCACCATAGTTTGTAAATGTTAAAAAAGTTGTGTTTTTTAGTAATATCGAATTGAAATGTAAAAGGGGCGTGGTCCGAGGCATATTCGCGTATATAAGAGTGCGCGGCAGTCTCGACTGAGACTCAGTTTTTTTAAATACTTGGCGTCGAGACGCTGCCGCCCCTCTTGATATATGACACCTATATATATTTTATATATAATGGGGCATTCCAAGTGAAAACGTGGGGTCATTTCCCTCGGATCATCAGATCCTTACATAACTTTTTTTTCGCATCGATTCCACTTCAAAAACAGCCTAATTTTTTTAAAGATTTTTCTGTTCACTCCTTCAGGTAGCGCGACGATCATTTTTGTGTAAAAAAGAGATAAATGAAAAAACACCATTTTTAAAATTCTGCAATTTTTTCCACAGATTCTGGGTCAAAAATAAGTAATTTCTATCATGATTAAAAAGTGGGCCACGGCTGCCTCATATTTTTTTAAATAATTTCTTTTTTTCAGTCTCTAAAATAAAATAAAAAAGTTAATTACACGCTTTTATTTAACTCATACTGTTTGTTGTCTGCGTCAAATTTTGTAATCGATTTTTCGACCACTTCCAGTCGACCGATTGACTTGAAATTTGGCAGGTGTGCATAGTACCGGTGACAATGCAATATTATCGCAAAAAATTTGCAAAGTTTTTGCAAAATAAATATGTTTCGCAGAATTTCTTCCAAAAAATTGTCTTGGAAATTTGTTTGCAGCAAAAAATGTTTCGCAGAATTTTTTCAAACAAATTGCAAATTTTTTTCAAAAAAAAATTGCAAATTATTTGCAAAAAAAATATTTTTTGCAGAATTTTTTCCAAAAAATTGTCTTGGAAATTTGGAAATAGTTTGCAACAAAAGATGTTTCGCAGAATTTTTTGCAAAAAAAATGTTTCCATAGAAACCATAGAATAACTTGCATGTACAATAACTTGACTATATAAAAACTTGACAATGTAATAATAATATAACTATTTACTATTTGTTTGATATGATATGACACAGGGCTCTTGGATATTTGACAAGACTAAAAAGTATAAAATAATATTATATAAAAATAAATTTTTCTAAAAACACGCTTTTATTTATGCGTAAAAAGTGTACTAAAAAGTACAAAATAATTTTTCCTTTGCTACTAAATGTGAACCAAAATCTTTATGACTAAAAATAAAAGCGTGGGCGCTCAGGATCCACTTCTCTACCGCATACGCACTTGTGTCTTGGATAATGATGAGCGCCCCACGCTTTTATTTTTAGTCATAAAGATTTTGGTTCACATTTAGTAGCAAAGGAAAAATTATTTTGTACTTTTTAGTACACTTTTTACGCATAAATAAAAGCGTGTTTAAAAAAAAAAATTTTTTTCAATACCTCTTACATGAGAAAAAAATAAAATAAAAATAAAACATAACTTGGCAAATTTTGATATTTTGCATATTTTTCCAAATAAATGAGAAAAATCTTTTTTTTTCAAAAAAATACTTCAATAAAAAGGGATAACTGAAAAATACCAATTTTTAAATTCTGTAATTTTTTCTACAGATTCTTGGTCAGAAAAAAGTACTATCCATCATGATTAGAAAGTGGGATACGGCTGCCTCATATTTTTTTTATAATTAACTTTCTTTCAGTTTTTAAAATCTTCTAATAAAAAGTGCATGGGATCGATATATCGAAATATTGAATCTTTGAAGCCTCTTTATTCGTGCTGCGAAATTGGCTCTTATACACGAGAATTCCGAATTATCCTAGTTCGGCTGTCAGTTTGACAGTTGCGCGTATACGCGTGCGGTTATACGCTACTGTCGGAATGAAACATACATATTTTTATTTGTATACTATAACGCTTTTTGCGTTATGGACAATTCAGAAAAAAATGCGGAGGGACGGGACCGGGACTCGAACCCGGGACCTCTCGATTGCCGGTCGGGTGCTCTTCCAACTGAGCTATCCAACCAGCTACCGACATCATTTCCGAATTGTCCATATGTGCACGATTTCGTGTTACAATCTCCCCTGCCGGAGTCGAGCCGCCATCTAGCGGCTCGCACTCGAACTCAAACGCAAACTCAACTCAAACGCAACGGGTACAACAGACTGGGATTGTCTGAGGGGGGTATGGGAAGGGGTACTACAGGCGTCGGCCTGAGGGAGGAGTGGGGGAGCTTGGCTAGCAGAAAGGTGGGAGATAGATCTCAGGGATTTGGATTCTTTTTTCACGGCAACCACGAAATTAATTTTCCGTGGTTATTCAGAGGCCGTGTCCCATTGTCGGGCGCCACTTATAACGCTTTTTGCGTTATGGATAATTCAGAAAAAAATGTGGAGGGACGGGACCGGGATTCGAACCCGGGACCTCTCGATTTCCGGTCGAGTGCTCTTCCAACTGAGCTATCCAACCCGCTACCGACATTATTTCCGAATTGTCCATATGTGCACGATTTCGTGTTACAATACATAGATTAATCGCTGGATCCCCTAATCCCCTAATTCCCCTAATCTTCTATCTAAAAAGTTGGTGAGTAATGCCTGAAGTTGGTTGTTGTCACCGTTTTATTCGTGCTGTGATTGGTTGGTTGGCCGGAGTCGAGCGCGACTTCACACCTCGCGTGTGCGTGACTTCACACATCGCACGAGTCTCGGATGAGTTTGACAGTTGATTGCGGTTATACGTCTGTCACGATGGCCGGAGAAATCGGTCAGTTACACATTACGCGTAATACGGGTAAAGGATCTGCGCGTTACTTGACAAGAATCGGTGAGATAATTTCAAGAGAAACACGGATGTTAATTTTCCCGTGTAACGGTGGTTTGTGTGCGAATTCATACATTGCAAGCAGTGATGCAAAATGACCGTCATTTTGAGTTCGCGTCAGTCACGCGTCACCTGACCGTCACGTGACGTCATTTTCGTTTTACATAATTTTCTACGTGAAAATGACGGTCATTTTTACTTTCGTCATCTGACAAGACAAGCCTGACAGGGACTTCTATCTAGATGGAAAATGACCGTCACGATTTTTTCGGTCATTTTTTTCGGTCAGAACACTTTTAGATTTCATGATAATTGTAAAATTAATTATTTTCATCGTGATTGTTTGAGTAGATTGGGAATTACAATATTAAGAACATTGGAATAAAGGAAGACAGGAATTTTTAATATTTTTTTAATTATAAACGTCGTATTATTATTTTTATTTTCTTCCGAATGGCGGCGGTGTTTGCAGTGTGTGCGCATGCGCAAATATGATATCGGGCGGTCAGTCATTTTCGTCATTTTTGCATCCGTCATGTGACGGTTCTGTTACGGTCACGTGACGGTCACACGACGGTCACGTTACAGCTTCACATCACTGATTGCAAGTCGCGTGATGTTTTGACAGTCAATGTGGATATACGTCGTGTTGATCGACAAAATCGCGAAATCACTTGGAAAGGCTCGGTTATGACGGTTTCATACGCGTGTTATAAAGGGAAAAGTTGCAATGAAAAAGTGTCGGTACGTTGATACCTCAAGAAGCACGAATATCATTCTGTGTCGTTGATTTTCGTGCGAATTCCATCGTCCGTGGTAATGAGCCTTGATTAAAACGTCGGCTAAATATCGATGAAGGTCGCATGAGTACGAGAGAAATAGCTCCATCGAAATCGTTCTATAGTGAGAGAGAAGGTCTTTTAGCCTTTTTTCAGTGGAAGCTTCGTAACATCAGCTCAAAGACTCTAACTTTATCCGTCACCAAGGAATGAATATCAATATTTTGACAGTCAACGTCGATTTGTGGCAGCTTTGATGAAATTTTTCGCAAAACAGCGGGTAGCAGTATTCAATTTGAGCAAAAAAACTTTCCATCGGTAAGTCAACTATTATTCGTATGAACAAACAGTAATTTAGATGTCTTCATTATAATTTATTAATTCGAAGTATTAGTATATCACCAGGACTCCGTTCTGGCCAGAATACTGCTTCACTTGACAAAATTTTATCGATGTCCATTCATAGATCTCACAGAAAATTCGGATACCGATTTTGGGTCAATAATGTACATCGCCACATCGCGAGTCTCGGATGAGTTTGACAGTTGATGCGTTTAAAGATACGGAACGTCATGTCAGTCACATCAAATCGGTGAGCTATGGTGAATAGCTTATTCGTGTTCCCTAGAAAATGTCCGATTTTTTTTTTTTTTATATTGTGCATTTCCCCCCGTCTCGAGGCTTTCGCCTATTACAGGGTCGGCCCGGGTCAGTAGCCAGTCCCCCCTGAGGATCTGGTCCGGATCAGTAACCAGATCCCCATGCGGCCGCATCCGACTTCCCCCTCTATAGCGCATTTGCTATGGAAATTAATTTCCATAGACACAGGGAAACTGCGGAAAACTTGTGTCACTATAGCCGATCCTGAGTTCGCTTTCCGATGCCGGAGCTACGTCACGTTTCGTCGGGAAATTGTAAACATGGACTACAGCTATATACATGTGACTCACCCCTGTACGAGTACTTGTGTATGCCACATATATATATCTGGAGCTTGTCACGCCCATATTTTTATTTCTCGACGAAGCTACGGCACAGGGAATCGAACCCAGGACGTCCCCATGCTCTGGTTTAGAGGCGAGCACGCTAGCCACTACACCAGAGTACCGGTTTGAAAATATCCGATTCAAAACACATGCTTTGAATCTTTAAACAACGAAAAAAATGCCCCTTGGCCCCGCGCCCGGATCAGCGAAAGTCCATTTGCAAATGGACGGGCAAAAATGGTTTTTGACATTTTTAAGCATGTTCCATAAGCAATTTTACCATCACAAGCAGCGTATTCGTGTTACCCGGAAAATTTCCTATACAGAATACATGTTTTGAACCTATGAGTGACAAAAAAAAATTTGACCTTCAGCCGGGGTCGCTGATCAACTAAAGATCTTTGCATATGGACAGGCTTCACGGCGCCGAAAAATCATTTTTTTTCTACTTTTTTTTACTCACACCTTGGAGGCTATATGAGGAATTTTTCATCAACCGCGCCACTTTTTTTTCAACCTCAAATTTTTTTCAAAATCTGCAAGTTTGAAATATTAGTCTAAAGGAACGTCTGTGATTTTTTTTTTAGATTTTTTTAGGCGTCCGTTCAGGATTTTCAATTTTTCATTACGAACATTGTATCTCAAAAAATATTCATCAAACAAAAAAAACATAAGAATAAAAACTTTTTTATTTTTTCCACTTTATCGAAAAAAAAACATAATTTTTCTGCACTGATTTGGCAAAAAAATGAGAATAACATTTTTTAACCCTAATAACACACTTTCGATTTCAGTACAAATTTTACAGGATGTCTGCCATTGGGTATAGAGAGTCTGCGAAAAAATGTTCAGAATGGTACCTGCAATGGTTATGATGAAAAAAAAATAACCCTGCGAAATCTCATAACCATATATATGCGGTTATGAGTGTGTTATTAGGTTTAGCAAATTTTAATCCTCTTTTTTTGCCAAATTTCAATTTTTTTAATGCAGAAAAATTATTATTCTAATTTCTTTCGATAAAGTGGAAAAAATGAAAAAGTGTTTGTTCCTATGTTTTTAGTTATGATGAATATGATGAATTGACAATCCCGAACGGACGCTTGAAAATCCCATAATTTAAAAGAAACAACTTGGGAGAGTGTGACTTTCCATAATAATTGATTATTCTAAAACAAAAATATTATTAATAAAACAAAACATAGCTTTGTAACAACTAATCGAGCAATCTAAAAAAAAATCTTGAAAAGAATCTTTTCAAGATTCTCCCCAAGATTCTTTTCAAGATTCTGCCCAAGAATCTTTGAAAGAATCTTCGAAAGAATCTTGGAAAGAATCTTGAAAAGATTCTTAGAATCTTGGAAAGAATCTTTCAAAGATTTGCAGGTATTAATGGCGAGCACTGTACATACTTCAGAGTATTTTCTGGAAATTTTGAGGTAAATCGAAAGTGACATACCAATCGAAAAAAATTATTTTCGTATATTTTTGATAAAAATGATAATTTTTTTAATTCTTAAAAAAATATATATATCCCAAAGTTTATGTAAAACTGCAACTTTTTTGTCTGAAACGTTTTTCTGTTTACTCGTATGCTTTCAAAATATAACGGTACTTACTAAGTACCATTTGTTTTTTTAGGAAAATCAATTATTATGGAAAATCATACTCTCCCAAATTGTTTCTCTCAAATTTTTAGATAAAAAAACATCTACAATAATAATATAAATGTTTTGGAGCTTATTAGAGCAAACACAAAATGAATATTATTAATAAAACAAAGCATAGCTTTGGAACAACTAATCAAGCAATCTAAAAAAAGATATGTGTCTATAGTACACACTTCAGAGTATTTTCTGGAATTTTTCGAGATAAATCGAAGGTGTCATACCGACCGAAAAATGAACTCGAAAAATTCGAAAAAAATTTGTTCACAAAGTTTATGTAAAACTGCAACTTTTCTGTCTGAAACATTTTTCGGTTTAATCGTATGCTTTTAAGATATAACGGTACTTAGAAAATTTTGAAATTTTGGAAAACTCCGAAAAATGCGATCTAAAAATTTTGAAAAAATGTACACTACTCTTTTTCATATAATTGAATCATTTGACAAAATGTCAACTTTTCTTGAGAGTGGACAACTTTTTGACCGTTCAAAATGGCATGGAATGCCTCATGTATATTTATGTATGAGGGATTCTCTGTCAATTCAGCCACTTATTTTCGACCATCTCAGATGTGCCCCATAATGAGTTATATCAAAGTGCTACTAAAAGGCATTCCGTGTGAATTTTTTCAGATTTTTTAATTAAAAATTTTAGAAATCGCCGTTTTTTTTCAAATGAATATATCTCGGAAACATGGAGTAACTGAAAAAAAATGTCTGCACAAGAAAGTTGTAGTTTTGTGTTAGTATTCAAGCGGAATATTTGAAATAATTTTTACGTTCCGGTAACGCTGATTTTTTACCAAAAAAGGGGATAATTATTTTTTTATTCAAAAACGGCCTTTTTTTGGCTAAAAAAATTGCAAAGTCTTCCAGTATATCTGACGATATCACAAAAAAATCGCTAGAGTGGCACGGATCGAGGTTCTAGGGTAAAAAAATGAGACCACACAAATTAATTTTTTTTTCTACCGGAACCTCGTTAACATATCTCGGAAACTTGAAGTTACTGAAAAAAATGCCTCTACATAAAAGTTGTAGTTATGTGTTAGCTTTCGAGCGGAATATTCGAAATAATTTTTACGTTCCGGTAACGCTGATTTTTAACCAAAAAAGGGGGAAATTATTTTTTTATTCAAAAACAGCCATTTTTATTTGGCTGAAAAAATTATAGTCTTCCAGTATATCTGACGATATCACAAGAAAATCGCCAGAGTGGCACGGATCAAGGTTCCGGTAGAGAAAAAAATTTGTGTGGTTTCATTTTTTTTACCCTAGAACCTCGATCCGTGCTACTCTGGCGATTTGAATGCAATATCGTCAGATGTACAGGAAGACTGTAATTTTTTCAGCCAAATAAAAACGGCTTTTTTTGAATACAAAAATAATTTCCCCCTTTTTTGGTAAAAAATCAGGGTTACCAGAACGTAAAAATTATTTCAAATATTCCGCTCAAAAGCTAACACAAAACTACAACTTTTATGTGCAGACTTTTTTTTCAGTAACTTCAAGTTTCCGAGATATGTTAACGGGGTTCCGGTAGAAAAAAAAATGAATTTGTGTGGTTTTATTTTTTTACGCTAGAACCTCGATCCATGCCACTTAGGCAATTTTTTTGCGATATCGTCAGATATACTGAAAGACTCTGTAATTTTTTCAGCAAAAGAAATGGCCTTTTTTAAATAAAAAAATATTTATCCACTTTTGTGGTAAAAAATCAGCGTTGATGGAACGTAAAAATTATTTCAAGTCATCCGCTCGAAAGATAACACAAAACTACAATTTTTATGTAGAGACATTTTTTTTTAGTTACTTCAAGTTTCCGAGATATATTCATTTGGAAAAAAATGGTAATTTCTAAAATGTTGAATTAAAAAATCTGAAAAAATTCACATAGAATGGCTTTGAGTAGTACTTTGATATAACCAATTATGGGGCAGATCTGAAATGGTCGAAAAAAAGTGACTGAATTGACGGAGAATCCCTCATATATATTTGATAATTTATTTCTCTTTTCACATCGAGGAAACTCATTCTTCGCGTAAATTTTTGAATTAAAAATTTGTATGTTTGTGCTCCTTTCTTTCAACTTTCATCGATTATAATTTTATCAATGTTTTGATCAACAGAGACTGCGGCTTTGATTTTACGAATTGTGACCACCATGATCCTCCCCCGACTCAGCGGGTTCGTCGTATATCCACAACTATCGTGATCAGATTCACAAAACCCATCACTTTCATTACATCCAGTTAGGCATCTTATGATGGATTTATGGTTGAATTTATTCATTGTGAACTTGATGAACATCGTTATATATTTGATTCGATCGATTACACAGCCCCACAAAAAAAACAAAGTTATGTGTGCTGGGTGTCCTACTACATTTTTCCTACGTATTTTGTCTCGCTGAACACGAATCTGGAGTGAGAATTAGGGGTCGTACATGAAATGCTCGAGAAAATCCATAAAAACTGATAAAAATCATGATCTAGCAATCTTTTCGCACAAAAAAAAAGTTGTGTATGCTCGATGTCCCACTACGTTTTCCCTACGTATTTTTGCCCGCTGAACTTGAATCTGAAGTTAGAATTAGGATTCGATGAAGAAATGCTCGAGAAAATCGATAAAAACTGATAAAAGTATCATGATATTTTTATGGATTTTCTCAAAAAAAAAAGTTGTGTGTGCTGGGTGTCCCACTACGTTTTTCCTACGTATTTCGTCCCGTCGAACACGAATCTGAAGTTAGAATTAAGGGTCGATGAGGAAATGCTCGAGAAAATACATAAAAACTGATAAGAATATCATGATATCTTATCAGTTTTTATGGATTTTCTCGAGCATTTCATGTGCAACCTCTAATTCTAACTTCAGATTCGTATTCAGCGGGACAAAATACGTAGGAAAAATGTAGTGGGACACCCAGCACACATAACTTTTATTATGTGGGCCTGTGTTATTATTATATCTTTAGATTAACTCGATGTTCAGTCAAAATGTGGGGATCCAATAATGAAAGCAATATTTAAAATCCTCTCACGAGCGCTGCAGCGCCACCGCTCGACTCGCGGGCGGCAGCCTTCCTAGTTATGATAAAATATATGTTACGATGAATAATGTTAATGATGATAATAATAATAATAATAATAATAATAATAATAAATGAAAAAATCTCGTGAAGAAAATCCCGCCCCTAAAAGATCCGTGTTACGTTTTATCGAAGTTCGATATATTTTTGAGGCCGTTTTATTCGTTCGCTGATTGGCTGCTGCATAAGGCTGAAGCTGTTGCTGATGTGATTAGCTTCAGTTTCGTGTGTCAGTGGTCGTACATTTGACAGATTGACATGTGTATTCTGACACGTCGATAGGTCGTTGCTTATTGCTCAATAAAAAATATCATTCATTCGGATTTTTCTTCCTACCGAACCATTTACTTCTAATAAGTTCTCGATAGCCAAGATGCCGGTTAATATAAATTCGTGGAAATAAATATTCATGACCGTTACGAGTTTGCTTGACAAATTGACAGGGGAGTGTATCGATAAAACTGCACAAAGCTGAATAAAAATTACGGATTAGTGACGAATATCATCACGGAACTTCAAAGAAACTCTGGTAAGTACCAAAAAATTCAATCACGTTCACAATTCGGTTCCTTAAGGTATCATTCTGGTTTAGATGTTTAACAAAAAGTGATATTTTTTGAAATTTTTTACGGACGTATTATTATAGATACTGATACAAAATTTGTTTAGCTTAATAAATACACTCTTGAAATACATACATAAAACAATTTTAATTTTTTTATTTATAATGATATTTACATAAAAATATCAGGCTAACGGAACTCCTCGAACAGTAGATATATCGTTGGCGACTCGAATAAAAATTTAGTTCCAGTATGGCGGTGATTCTCGCGCATTCTACAGATATTAATAGTTATTGACAAATAATAAAATGGCGGAGATTTTACAAATAAAACAACGAATGTTCAACGGATGGTCAAAGAATGGTGAAAATGCCAAAAAATATATATTTTTTTTAATTCAGAAATTTTAGCTAAATAAATAATTGTTGGTTTTTTTTGCATTACAGATACAATGCTGCCTGGTCAGAGGAAATGTCCCCAAATTTGAAGAAATTAGTGCGACCCTGAGAAAATTTTGAAGATCTGAAGTAATTGCGTACAAATCTGTGGAAATTTGGGAGATTTGAAGAAATTGCGTACAAATCTGAGAAAATTTTGAAGATTTGAAGAAATTACATAAAAATCTGAGAAAATTTTGAATATTTGAAGAAATTACATAAAAATCTGAGGAAACTCTGGAGATTTGAAGAAATTACATAAAAATCTAAGGAAATTTTGGAGATTTTAAGAAATTACATGAAAATCTGAAGAAATGTTGCAGATTTTAAGAAATTACATTAAAATCTGAAGAAATTTTGAAGATTTCTGAAGAAATTACATGAAAATCTGAGAATATTTTAAAGATTTAAAGAAATTACATAAAAATCGGAGAAAATTTTGGATATTCAAAGAAATTACATGAAAATCAAAGGAAATTTTGAAGATTTGAAGAAAATAAATAAAAATCCGAGAAAATATTAAAGATTTGAAGGAATGACATGAAAATTTAAGAAATTAAGAATCTGAAGAAATTTTGAAGATTTGTAGAAATTAAAAATCTGAGTAATTCCTGAAGATTTGAAGAAATTACATAAAAATCTGAGGTAACATTGAAGATTTGAAGAAATTACATACAAATCTCGGGAAATTTCGAAGATTTGAAGAAATTACATAAAAATCTGAGAAAATTTTGACGATGTGAAGGAATTACATAAAAATCTGAAGAAATTTAGAAAATTTGAAGTAATTACTCAAAAATCTGAGGGAATTTGGAAGATTTGAAGAAATTACCCAAAAATCTGGGGATATTTTAAAGATTTGAAAAAATTACATATAAATCTGAGAAAATTTTGAAGATTTTAAAAAATGACATAAAAATCTGAAGGAATTTTAAAGATTTGAAGAAATTACATAAAAATCTCAAAAAATTTTGAAGATTAGAATAAATTACATAAAAATCTGAGGAAATTTTGAAGATTAGAAGAAATTACATAAAAATCAGAGGAAATTCTGAAGATTTAAAGAAATTACATAAAAATCTGAGGAAATTTTGGAGATTTAAAGAAATTACATGAAAATCTGAAGAAATGTTGAAGATTTGAAGAAATTACATTAAACACTGAAGAAATTTTGAAGATTTTTGAAGAAATTACATAAAAATCTGAGGAAATTTTGAAGATTTGAAGAATTTACATGAAAATAAAAAGAAATTTTGAAGATTTGAAGAAATTAAATAAAAATCTGAGAAAATATTGGAGATTTGAAGAAATGACATAAAAATTTAAGAAATTAAAAATCTGAGGAAATTTTGAAGATTTTTTCAGAAATTAAAAATCTGAGTAACTTCTGAAGATTTGAAGAAATTACATAAAAATCTGAGGAAACTTTGAAGATTTTAAGAAATAACATAAAAATCTGCGGAATTTTCGAAGATTTGAAGAAATTACATAAAAACCTAAGGAAATTTCGAAGCTTAGAAGAAATTACATTGAAATTTGAGGAATTTCTGAAGATTTGAAGAAATTACATAAAAATCTGAAGAAATTTTGGAGATTTTAAAAAATTATATAAGAATCTGAAGAAATGTTGATGATTTGAAGAAATTACATAAAAATCTGAAGAAATTTTGAAGATTTCTGAAGAAATTACTTAAAAATTTGGGAAATTTTGGAGATTTGCAGAAATTACATGAAAATTTGAGGAAATTTGAGAGATTTGATGAAATTGCATACAAATCTGAGGAAATTTTGCAGATTTGAAGAAATTGAAAAACTGAGGAAATTTTGAAGATTTGGAGAAATAAAAAATCTGAGGAAATTTTGAAGATTTGAAGAAATTACCCAAAAATCTGAGGACATTTTGAAGATTTGAAAAAATTACATTAAGATCTGAGAAAATTTTGAAGAATTGAAGAAATTACATGAAAATCTGAGGAAATTTTGAAGAATAGAAGAAATTACATAAAAATCTGAGGAAATTCTTAAGATTTGAAGAAATTGCATAAAAATCTAACTCAATTTTGGAGTTTTTAAGAAATTACATGAAAATCTGAAGAAATGTTGAAGATTTTAAGAAATTACATTAAAATCTGAGGAAATTTTGAAGATTCGAAAAAATTGCATACAAATCTGAGGATATTTTCAAGATTTGAAGAAATTACATAAAAATCGGAGGAAATTTTCAATATTTAAAGAAATTACATGAAAATCAGAGGAAATTTTGAAGATTTGAAGAAATTAAATAAAAATCTGAGAAAATATTGAAGATTTGAAGAAATGACCGAAAAATTTAAAAAATTTAAAATCTGAGTAACTTTGAAGATTTGAATAAATTACATAAAAATTAGCGGAAATTTCGAAGATTTGAAGAAATTACATAAAAATCTGAGGAAATTTTGACGATGTGAAGGGATTACATACAAAGCTGAGGAAATTTAGAAAATTTGAAGTAATTACTCAAAAATCTGAGGAAATTTTGAAGATTTGAAGAAATTACCCAAAAATCTGAGGACATTTTGAAGATTTGAAAAAATAACATAAAAATCTGAAGAAATGTTGAAGATTTGAAGAAATTACATAAAAATCCGAAGAAATTTTGAAGATTTACGAAGAAATCACATAAAAATCTGAGGAAATTTTGAAGATTTGAAGAAACTACATAAAAATTTGAGGAAATTTTGAAGATTAGAAGAAATTACGTAAGATCTGCGGAAATTTTGAAGATTCGAAGATATTGCATACAAATCTGAGAATATTTTCAAGATTTGAAGAAATTACATAAAAATTGGAGAAAATTTCGAAGATTTAAAGAAATTACATGAAAATCAAAGTAAGTTTTAAATATTTGAAGAAATGAAATAAAAATCTGAGAAAATATTGAACATTTGAAGAAATGACATAAAAATATAAGAAAATTCTGAAGATTTGAAGATTATCACATCTTTTGACACATATCTTTCCTTATCTTATTATCAAACTTTTTTGGGATACATTTTTTTTCGTTGAAATATTATTTTTTTTGTCATTGCATCTACGAAACATTAGTCTCGAACATTGAGTATTAAGAAAAAGAACTAAAAATATTTTGAAGAAATTTGAGGAATTCTTGCAAATGAATTTGAGCATTTTTATTTTGCGTAATTTCCACATAATCTTAAATTCACTATAATCTTTTTTAACACTAGATATCTGTCAAGCTGGCGTGCGCGAAGCGCGCGCGTGAGCTAGTAATAATAAATAAGGCGTGAATCCGCGGAATGGAGCTCGACAGGTCCATGATGAAGTGGTTTACATAAATTTCTTTGAATTTTAGTATCCAGGTCGACGATGCTGCTGTTATCGAAGTTCAGGTCGACTTCGTCTAGATTTCAAATATCCAGATCGATGCCTCCATGGTTTTCTATTCACAGGCTTCAAACCTTGAAATGACGAAAAAAAACTTTTTCGTCGAATGGAATGGAATAAAATTTTCGAATCAAAACACAGGCTTTCAATCTTGAAACGACGAAAAAAAACATTTTTGTGGAATAGAATGGATTAGAATGGAATGGAATTTTCGATTCAAAACACAGGCTTCAAACTTTGAAACGACGAAAAAAAACTTTTTCGTGGAATAGAATGGAAATAGAATTTTCGATTCAAAAAACCGGCTTCAAACTTTGAAAGGACGAAAAAAAACTTTTCCGTGGAATGAAATGGAATTTTCGGTTCATAACACAGGCTTCAAACCTTGAAACGAAGAAAAAAAACTTTTCCGTGGAATGGAATGAAATTTTCGATTCAAAACACAGGCTTCAAACCTTGAAACGACGAAAAAAAACTTTTTCAAAGGATGGAATAAAATGAAATTTTCGATTCAAAACACAGGCTTCAAACCTTGAAACGACGAAAGAATACTTTTTCGTGGAATGGAATGGAATGGAATTCTCGATTCGAAACACTTGAAATCTTGAAACGACGAGAAAAACCTTTTTCGTGGAATGGAATGGAATGGAATGGAATGGATTGTGGAATGGGATTTTCAATTCAATTAAACCCAGGCTTCAAACCTTGAAACGACGAAAAAAAGTTTTTCGTGGAATGGAATGGAATAGAATTTTTGATTCAAAACCCAGGCTTCAAATCTTAAAATGACGGAAAAAAACTTTTTCGTGGCATGGAATGGAATGATTTGGAATGGAATGGAATTTTCGATTCAAAACACACGCTTCAAACCTTAAAACGACGAAAAAACTCTTTCTTGGAATGGAATGGAATGGATTGGAATGGAATGTTCGATTCAAAACATAGACTTCCAACCATGAAACGACGAAAAAAAACTTTTTCGTGGAATGGAATGGAATAGAATTTTTGATTCAAAACACAGGCTTCAAATCTTGAAACCACGAAAAAAAACTTTTTCGTCGAATGCAATGAAATGGAATTTTCGATTCAAATACAGGCTGTAAATCTTGAAACGGCGAAGAAAAACTTTTTCGTGAAATGAAATGGAATGGAATTATCGATTTAAAACACAGGCTTCAAATTTTGAAACGACGAAAAAGACTTTTTCGTGGAATGAATTGGAATGGAATGGAATTTTCGATTCAAAACACAGGCTTCAAATTTTGAAACGAAGAAAAAAAACTATTCCGTGGAATGAAATGGAATAGAATTTTCGATTCAAAACACAGGCTTCAAATCTTAAAAAGAAGAAAAAAAACTTTTTCGTGGAATGGAATGGATTGAAATGAAATGCAATTTTCTATTCAAAACACAGCCCAGATAGGCAGCTATGATTATCACGCCGTGTATACATTTGAAGAAGCAAATTTTCCAGTATATTGGCTACATGTTGTGATGCATGCCTATGAGCTCATTTACTATGATGAATTTACAAAACATTTCGGTCTCATCATGTCGTTTACAAATGCATCATCCGTTGACTACAAGATGAACTCATAAGCCGGCAGATTCACATTCTGCAATGAATATTTGCAGATGGATATCATATGAAAGCCATTCAATGATTTTTTTGGTGTATTCACTTGGTTAGCATTGAAAGTATACATGCCATGCATGCAATATGATGGGGTTGTGCGTGTTTCTCAATTATACATTCGATGAGCGCAAAATGATGGCGATATGCATGTTTCTTAGTGATACATTCGATGAGCGCAATATGACGGCTGCAAAATCACTGCAAAATGACAGCATGCTGTGAAAAGCCTCGCATCTTTTGCAAGTCCAAAAAATTCATTATAAAGTTATCAATAATGTTCACCAACCTCTGAGAATTTTTGCAAATCACGGCCGCCATATTGAATTTTTTAAAATTGTTTTCATTTATACTTAGAAAAAAAAATTATTTCAACTAATTTTTTTTTAATGTTTTAATTTTTTTGTTTTATATTTCAGTTTCATATAAGCAAACAAACTTTTACAAAAGTCGCACTATTTTTCATCGTTTTTTTTATCAAATAGAACCCACATTTTGAATTCTACAAATTTCCCTATAGATTCGATTGAGATATTCGAATTCGCGAAACTTGAAATTATTTGAATCGTATATTGAATCGTCTATTTTTTTAATTCTTAAGTTATTAATTACTTTCATTTTTAACTGTATTTATATAATATTCAAATGTGACTCGTTTCCCCTGGCATGTCACCACCAGAGATGTGAGTAACGAGTTATTTTCGTAACTAGTTGCGACAGAGTCACACGATACTTTTGTATCGAGTAACTAAAATTTTGTAGTTACTGCGATACTTTTGTAACGAGTAACGAAAAGAATTGAGTTACTCGATACATTTGTAACGAGTAACGGAAATTCCTCAGTTACTCGTTACATTCGTATCGAGAAACGAAAAAATTTTGATACTCGATACTTTTGTAACGAGTAGCGAAAATACCTCAGTTACTCGTTACATTTGTATCGAGTAACGACAAAATTTTCGATACTCGATACTTTTATAACGAGTAACGAAAAAATCTGAGTTACTCGATACATTCGTAACGAGTATCAAAATTTTTTTCGTTACTCGATACTTTTGTATCGAGTATCGAAAATTTCTCAGTTGCTCGTTACTTATGTAACGAGTAACGAAAAAATCTGAGTTACTCGATACATTCGTAACGAGTATCAAATTTTTTTTCGTTACTCGATACTTTTGTATCGAGTATCGAAAATTCCCGAGTTACTCGTTACATTTGTATCGAGTAACGAAAATTCGTCAGTTACTCGTTACATTTGTATCGAGTAACAAGTATCGAAAATGTCCTAGTTACTCGATACTTTTGTATTAAGTATCGAAGATTTTTGAGTTGCTAGGTGCTTTTGTAGTGAGTATCGGAAATTTCTTAGTTACTCGAAACATTTGTATCGAGTGTAGGTTGGGTATCGAGAAGTGGGAAGAAGTGGGCGCGCGGTCGGTGTAAGACTCGGCGATCACCGAAGTTAAGCTGCGTTTAGAGGCTGTCAATAGTTGGATGGGTGTTACTCGTTATTCGTTACTCGTTACAAAAGTATCGAGTAACTGAGAACTTTACAAATGTATCGAGTCACTCAAATTTTTTCGTTACGCGTTACAAAAGTATCGAGTATCGAAAAGGTTTTCGTTACTCGATACAAATGTAACGAATAACTGGGGAATTTTTGTTACGCGTTACAAATATATCGAGTAACTCAAGTGTTTCGTTACTCGTTACAAATGTATCGAGTGTCAAAAATTTTTTCGTTACTCGTTACAAAAGTATCGAGTAACGGAAAACTTTTCGATGCTCGTTACAAATGTATCGAGTCACTCAAATTTTTTCGTTACGCGTTACAAAAGTATCGAGTATCGAAAAGGTTTTCGTTACTCGATACAAATGTAACGAGTAACTGGGGAATTTTTGTTACGCGTTACAAATATATCGAGTAACTCAAGTGTTTCGTTACTCGTTACAAATGTATCGAGTGTCAAAAATTTTTTCGTTACTCGTTACAAAAGTATCGAGTAACGAAAAACTTTTCGATGCTCGTTACAAATGTATCGAGTAACTCAAATTTTTTTGTTACTCGTTACAAAAGTATCGAGTATCGAACATTTTTTCGTTACTCGTCACAAATGTAACAAGTAACTGAGGAATTTTCGTTACTCGTTACAAATGTATCGAGTAACTCAAATTTTTTCGTTACTCGTTACAAATGTATCGAATAACTCAAATTTTTTCGTTACTTGTTACAAAAGTATCGAGTAACTCAAATTTTTTCGTTACCCGTTACAAAAGTATCGAGTACCTCAAATTCTTTCGTTACTCGTTACAAAAGTATCGAGTAACTTAGGAATTTTTGTTACCCGTTACGAAAGTATCGAGTAACCACAGTTACTCGATACATTTGTATCGAAGTAACTGAACATTTTAGTCAATCGATACAAAAGTATCGAGTATCGAGTAACGACTAGTTACAAATTTGAACATCTTTGGTCACCACTGATATATCATATAAGTGAAGAAAATTCATGAGTACTCGGTAGCGTAATAGGTAGCGTGTTAGGTTGTTAGGTAGGATAGATAGGCAGGTCGCAGGTTCGAATCCCACTGGAGACAGAAGAAATTGAAATATAATGAAATTGGTTGTTTAAAATTTTTTTTCAATGTAATCGGTTCAGAAGCTATGGAAATGAAAAAATATACATAATACAAAATTTTGCAAGCAATGGAAATTTAAAAAAAACCGTATGCAACCCAGATAGGCAGCCATGATTATCACGCTGTGTATACATTTGAACAAGCAAATTTTTCAGTATATTGGCTACATGTTGTGATGCACGCCTATGAGCTCATTTAGTATGATGAATTTACAAAACATTTTGATCTCATCATGTCGTTTACAAATGCATCATCCTACAAGATGAACTCATAAGCCGGCAAATTCACATTCTGCAATGAATATTTGCAGATGAATATCATATGAAAGCCATTCAATGATTTTTTTGGTGTATTCATTTGGTTAGCATTGAAAGTACACTGTTAAACAAATTTATTTGAAACAAATAAAATTTATTCGATGCAAGTAAATAAATTATTTGTATATAATCCGCTAATTCGTTATTGGGATAAAGTAAATATATTTTTGATAGAAATATCTTTGTTCAATAAGATCAAATATGAAATCTTTTAAAACAACGCACAGTTATTATACGGGAGTGTACGGGCGACTGAAATATCAAACCGATTTACTACAGTCAAGTAAATCAAAATTTTAATAAAGCTTCCGACTTTTTTGGTGCCGTCTATGTTTCCATAGAAGTTAGAAAATGCTTTCTCTGATCTAGAAACTGCTCATTTAAATGGAACATCCCATCAGTTTCTTCCAAATCCAAATCCATTGGTCGAATTACATATTGTTTTAGATCAATACTATGATATTTTGCATTAACAGATATAGATAGTTGTATCTAACCGGTAATTAGTCCAATCAACAGGAAAAATGATCGATTCAATAAAATGCGTATTGGATATTTGTCCCTAAACATGTTATAAAAAATATATAGCCCTTGCAAAATAATTTAATATGCATAGTTTATCGACCCCAAAAAGTGATAAATAGAAAAAAATGAAAAATCTGCAGCAATTCTCCGATCTAATTTTTCTGTCCGACCGGGAATCGAACCCTCGACCCTGCCTATCGTACCTAATTACCTAACACGCTACCTATTACGCTATCGACTACTACTATGCACTTGAAAAAAGTTAAGGAATAAACAATAACAAATTGTTCAAACAAATAAACAATAACGAATTGTTTAAACAAATAAACCATAACAAATTGTTTAAATAAATAAACAATTACAAGTTGGTTAAACGAATAAACAATTTTTGGAGAGAAAAATGTTTAAATAAAATGAGAAAAAAATCAAAAATTTTAAATAAAAAAAACGATACATTTGAAAAATGGTTATAATTTCACCAATTCTTTGTAGTTTTGGTAATTTGTTATTGATTGAAACGACAGTTTTAATCAATTGTTTAAAAAATAATTTCAAAAAATTGTTAAGAAAACAATAACAAATTGTTTAAACAAATAAACGATAACAGATTGTTTAAACAAATAAACAATTTTTAGAAAGAAAAATGTTAAAATAAAATGACAAAAAAATAAAAAAAAACGAAAAGTATAAATTGATTGATTTTAGTCGTTAACTCATTTTTCGAAAAAATGGACTTAACCCGTTCTGCGCAGAAGCTACAGAAGAATCATCTTTATTTTCGATTTCAGAATACCGTGTCATAGTATAACATAATTTTTTCTTGTACTGGAAAAATCACGGTAAGATGAAAAACTTAAATTATTTGCGTCAAAAATTTTTGGTTAATTCACTCACAAATTTTCCATATACACAGCTAATAACTTGAATTTGTGTTAAATGAATAAATATGATGCTCACATAAAATAATCATTTCAGATAAATAATATTGATATTACCCACACAGCAAAATTGATCCCGGGACCATCCTGAGACAGTTCCATTCGTGTCCTGCCAAGATAGTACGTCTTATGAATGTCTATGGGAGGTACCAGTAAGATATTGTTCTACCCGGGATTAATATAGGATGTCTTGAGGATATCCTGTCGCAACCGTGATTAGACGATCCCAACGGTCCCTCTTATAGACGTCTATGGGAGGTACTAGTAAGACATTGGTCTGCTCGATATTAATAGGGAACGTCTTGGGGATATCCTGTCGCGACCGTGATTAGATGATCCCAACGCACTTTTATATAGACGTCTGCGGGAGGTACTAGGAAGACATTGGTCTGCTTGATATAATATAGGACGCCTTGAGGATATCCTGTCGTGACCGTGATGAGACGATCCCAAAGCACTCTCTTATAGACGTCTCTGGGAGATCCTAGTAAGACATTCGTCTGCGCGATATTAATATAGGACGTCTTGAGGATATCCTGTCGCGACCGTGATGAGACGATCCCAAGGCACTCTCTTATGGACGTCTCTGGGAGATCCTAGTAAGATATTGGTCTGCTCGATATTAATATAGGACGTCTTGAGGATATTCTGTCGCGACCGTGATTGGACGATCCCAACGCACTCTCTTATAGACGTCTATGGGAGATATTAGTAATACATTGGTCTTCCCGAGATTAATATAGGATGTCTTGAGGATATCCTGTCGTGACCGTGATGAGACGATCCTAACGCACCCTCTCATAGACGTCTGTGGGAGGTACTAGTAAGACATTGGTTTGCTCGAGATTAATATGGGATGTCTTCAGGATATCCCGTGGTAACCATGTTTGGACGATCCCAGTTAACTTTCTTAGGGATGTCTGTAGGAGGTCAGCCATCGCGCAGCATTAGTTCCAACCTTGCCGCAAGATGGCGAACGCTACTCACATGCGGATAATGTGAAGAGCATGCTTATATAGGCGAGCGCGAACACGGTTATCAATTCGACACCGACAGAAGTCAGACCTCGAAAGAGGCTATATTACAAATATAAGGAGTCCTTGCTGACTCCCTCTGTACCGTACACATTTTGTTAACATTTAATTCATTAATTGAAATTAATTGAAATTAAATCGAAACAAGAATTATTATCGACTACTGCATTGGCAGTCCAGGAGACGTCCCGAAGATATCCTGAAGACATCCCGGGATGGCCGTGGGACCGTCCTATTCCGGTAAACACAGTGGACACTTTAGAGCCCATGGGTATCCCATGGGATCATCCAAAAGACGTACTTGGGACGTATTATTTTGTGACTAATAATTCTGGAATATCTCGGTGACGTCTTGTAGGAGTCTCGACAATATCTTACCGATATCTCCAGTCTGCGGTGTTTGCAGTCTCAGAGACATCCCGAGGATATCCCGGGATGCCAATGGGACCATCCCATTCCGGTAAACACAGCGGACACTTTAGAGCCCATCGGTATCCCATGAGACCATCCCATTACCGTCACGGGACAATTGGTGTGATGTTCAAAAGACGTACTTGGGACGTATTATTGTTGTGTGGGTAAAAAGGAAAAAATCCCATTTTAGTATTAGATAATTTTTATTTGGCTTGATAAAACAGAATGTTCCGATGGATCATCCGAAGTAGTTGAATCAAGTAATTTATTTTTGTTATCCCAGGATACCAAGTCTTTGCATCTGGGTATATTTTCTTGTACCAAAGAAAAACGCAATTGATGTAAAAAAACGTAAATTACTTACTTACAGTATTTTTGGCTTATCCAATTAAAAATATTACAAATACGCAACTAATAACTCCGTTTGGTGTTGATCAAATAAAGTATTTCGATAAAAAATATTAATTATTCCCATCTAATATTTGTGGCTTGCTGTTCGTAGAAAACCTGCATTTAAATAAAATGACTGTAACTAGTGTCAATGAATTAGATTAATTTGACCAAACAACTGCTACCAAGAAAATGACTTACTGAGCGCAACTTCTGTTTTTATTTAATGCAAAGAAAAAACGATTTGTCTCAAGTAAATGTCACTCAAGTAATTTGGTTTATTTGGATCAAATAATTTTTTTTAACAGTTTATACATGCCATGCATGCAATATGATGAGGTTATGCGTGTCTCTCAATTATACATTCGATGAGCGCAATATGATGGCGATATGCATGTTTCTTAGTGATACTTTCGATGAGCGCAATATGACGGCTGCAAAATCATTGCAAAATGACAGCATGCTGTGAAAAGCCTCGCATCTTTTGCAAGTCCAAAAAATTCATTATAAACCCAGATAGACAAATGTAGCTCATATTGGCATGATATTGCATACATCTATGACGCATAGGAACACTCACAGCTGTGTGTCGCTTATGAGTGCTCACCTGGAAGTCATATTTGCATCATATGATGATTGACAATAACACATCATATGGGGCTCATATAGCAGTCACGGCGTGACGAAATTGTGGTGCTCATATGAAGATCATTTTGACGTCATACCGTGGTGAAATTGGTTGCGCTCATATGAAGCTCATATGACCATCGGGATGTGAGGTAATATTGTAATTTTCATACGGTTTTTTCAAAATTTCTATTGCTTGCAAAATTTTTTATTATGTATATTTTTTCATTTACATAGCTTCTGAAGCGATTACATTAAAAAAATTTTTTAAAACATCCAATTTTATTATATTTCAATTTCTCCTGTCTCCAGTGGGATTCGAACCTACGACCTGCCTATCTATCCTACCTAACAACCTAACACGCTACCTATTACGCTACCGAGTACCTATGAATTTTCTTCACTTATATGATATATCAGTGGTGAAATTCCAGGGAAAACGAGTCACATTTAAATATTATATATATACAGTTAAAAATGAAAGTAATTAATAAATTGAAAATTAAAAAAATAGACGATTCAATATGGCATCCAAAATTTAAAAAAAAAAGAGGATATTCGTGGAAGTCAATTTCTTAGTTTTTTTTTTTGCAGTTTTGCGAATTCGAATATCTCCATCGAAGGTGTAGGGAAATTTGTAGAATTCAAAATAGGGGTTCTATTCGATAAAAAAAAATCATGAAAAATAGTGCAACTTTAGGGAAAAGTTTGTTTACTTATATGAAACTGAAATATAAAACAAAAAAATTAAAACATTCAATAAAAATTAGTTGAAATAATTTTTTTTTCTAAGTAAATAAAAACAATTTTCAACAATTCAATATGGCGGCCGTGATTTGCAAAAATTCTCAGATGTTGGTGAACATTGTTAATAACTTTATAATGAATCTTTTGGACTTACAAAATAAGCTGCGAGGCTAATTGTCACAACGGCTGTCATTTTGCAGTGATTTTGGAGCCGTCATATTGCGCTCATCGAATGTATCACTAAGAAACATGCATATCGCCATCATATTGCGTTCATCGAATGTATAACTGAGAAACACGCATAACGCCATCACATTGCATGCATGGCATGCATACTTTCAATGCTAACCTAGTGAATACACAAAAAAAAATCATTGAATGGCTTTTATATGATATCGATCTGCAAATATTCATTGCAGAATGTAAACTTGCCGGCTTATGAGTTCATCTTGTAGTAAACGGATGATGCATATGTAAACGACATGATGAGATTGAAATGTTACGTAAATTCATCGTACTAAATGAACTCATGGGCATGCATCACAACATGTAGCCAATATACTGGAAAATGGGCTTCATCAAATGTATACACGGCGTGATAATCATGGCTGTCTATCTGGGAAGTTATTAATAATGTTCACCAACCTCTGAGAATTTTCGCAAATCACGGCCGCCATATTGAATTTTAAAAAATTGTTTTTATTTATACTTAGAAAAAAAAATTATTTCAACTAATTTTTTTTGAATGTTTTAATTTTTTTGTTTTATATTTCAGTTTCATATAAGCAAACAAACTTTTCATCATTTTTTTATCAAACAGAACCCCCATTTTGAATTCTACAAATTTCCCTATAGATTCGATTGAGATATTCGAATTCGCGAAACTGTAAAAAAAAAAATAAGAAATTGTCTTTCACGAATATCCCATTTTTTTGAAATTTTGGATGCCATATTGAATCGTCTATTTTTTTAATTCTTAATTTATTAATTACTTTTATTTTTAACTGTATTTATATAATATTCAAATGTGACTCGTTTTCCCTGGCATGTCACCACTGATATATCATATAAGTGAAGAAAATTCATAAGTACTCGGTAGCGTAATAGGTAGCGTGTTAGGTTGTTAGGTAGGATAGATAGGCAGGTCGCAGGCTCGAATCCCACTGGAGACAGAAGAAATTGAAATATAATGAAATTGGGTGTTTTTAAATTTTTTTTTAATGTAATCGGTTCAGAAGCTATGGAAATGAAAAAATATACATAATACAAAATTTTGCAAGCAATAGAAATTTAAAAAAAACCGTATGCAAATTACAATAATACCTCACATCCCAACGGTCATATGAGCTTCATATGAGCGCAACCAATTTCACCACGGTGTGACGTGAATATGATCTTCATATGAGCACCACGATTTCGTCACGCCGTGACTGTCATATAAGCCCCATATGATGTGTTATTGTCAATCATCATATGATGCAAATATTATTTCCAGGTGAGCACTCATAAGCGACACACAGCTGTGAGTGTTCCTATGCGTCATAGATGTATGCAATATGCTGCCAATATGAGCTACATTTGTCTATCTGGGAAATTACAATAATACCTCACATCCCAACGGTCATATGAGCTTCATATGAGCGCAACCAATTTCCCCACGGTATGACGTAAATATGATCTTCATATGAGCACCACGATTTGGTCCACCGTAATTGTCATATGAGCCCCATATGATGTGTTATTGTCAATCATCATATGATGCAAATATGACTTCCAGGTGAGCACTCATAAGCGACACACAGCTGTGAGTGTTCCTATGCGTCATAGATGTATGCAATATGATGCCAATATGAGCTACATTTGTCTATCTGGGAGGCTTCAAACCTCGAAACGTCGACAAAAAACTTTTCTGTGGAATGGAATGGAATGGAATTTTCGATTTAAAACACAGGCTTCAAACCTTGGAACGACGAAAAAAAACTTTTTTGTGGAATGGAATGGAATTTTCGGTTCAAAATACAGGCTTCAAACCTCCAAATGGCGAAGAAAAACTTTTTCGCGGAATGGAATGGAATTTTCGATTTAAGACACGGGCTTCAAATTTTGAAACGATCAAAAAAACTTTTCCTCGGAATGGATTGGAATGGAATGGAATTTTCGATTTAAAACACCGGCTTTAAATTTTGAAACGACGAAAAAGACTTTTTCGTTGAATGGATTAGAATGAAATGAAATTTTCGATTCAAAACACAGGCTTCAAATTTTGAACCGACGAAAAAAAACTATTTCGTGGAATGGAATGGAAAAGAATTTTCGATTCAAAACACAGGCTTCTAATCTTAAAAAGAAGAAAAAAAACTTTTTCGTGGAATGGAATGGAATGGATTGGAATGGAATGGATTAGAATGGAATGGGATTTTTTATTCAAAAAACAGGCTTCAAACCTTGAAACGACGAAAAAAAACTTTTTCGTGGAATTTAATGGAATTTTTGGTTCAAAATACAGGCTTCAAACCTTGAAACGGCGATGAAAAACTTTTTCGTGGAATGGAATGGAATGGATTGGTATGGAATGGAATTTTCGATTCAAAACACAGGCTTCAACCTTGAAACGACGAAAAAAAACTATTTCGTGGAATGGAATGGAATAGAATTTTCTATTGAAAACACAGGATTCAAATCTTAAAAAGAAGAAAAAAAACATTTTCCGTGGAATGGAATGGATTGGAATGGAATGTAATTTTCGATTCAAAATACAGGCTTCGAACCTCGAAACGACGAAAAAAACCTCTTTCGTGAAATGAAATGGAATTTTCGATTCAAAACACAGGCTTCCAACCTTGAAACGACGAAAAAAAACTTTTTCGTGGAATGGAATGAAATGGAATGGAATAGAATTTTCGATTCAAAACACAGGCTTTAAATTTTGAATCGACGAAAAAAACTTCTTCGTGGAATGGAATGGAATGGAATTTCCGTTTCAAAACACAGGCTTCAAACCTTCAAACCTTGAAACAACTGACACTGTTTTACCTCGAAACTATAAATTTATGGATTAAAAAAATTGTTTGGCTAAGAACAGACGAAATTCTAAATGTTTCGACGAGTTCTCCAGCGTGTTCTTTTCCTCATGTACAACTGACACGGTTTTCCCTGCAAACTATGAATTTTTCATTAAAAAAAATTGTTTAGCTACGAACAGACGAAATTCTAAATGTTCTACGAGTTCTCTAACGTGTTCTCTTCCTCATGTACAACTGACATTGTTTTCACCTGGAAATTATTAATTTTTTTTAATCGATAAATTCATAGTTTTTAGGTAAAAACTATGTCAGTTGTACATAAAGAAGAGAAACACGCTGAAGGACCCATCGAAATATTTAAAATTTCGTCTGTTCTTAGCTAAACAATTTGTTTTAATCGATAAACTCATAGTTTCCAAGTAAAAACTGTCTCAGTTGTACATGAGAACGAGAACACGCTGAAGAACTCATTGAAATATTTAGAATTTCGTCTGTTCTTAGCTTCAAGTACGACCGAAAAATTCCGGTCGACAAATCCGCTTAGGGTTCGTGGCACGCATTTTTTCTTGGGTATGAATTTGAAAGTTGCCACTCGGGGATTTTTAAAGTCGCACATTACATATCCGAGCTCATTTAGAAATATGTATTTCAATTCCTAAATATTTAAGCAATTAATGAATTCCAGACCATATTCACGGTCGAAGCGCTGACGGGCGGCCGCTCGCGCGCGTGAGCGTGCGTCTCCGTTCCCTTGTAAAATAAAACAACTCGTCCCGGAAAATTTTGATATTTTGCATATTTTATAGGGATGTGCACAAGCGCGCTCGAGCAGGCTCGAGCGCAACGGTCTGCGCTTGAGCAAGCTCGAGCCGAGGAATGAGCGCTCGTTCGATTCGAGCACCCACGCGGCTCGAGCGCTCGAGCGGTTCGAGCGGTGCGAGCGCTCGACAGTTCGAGTGGTTCGATCGCTCGAGCGGTTCTAGCGCTCATCCCTAATATTTTACAAAATAAATGAATAAAATTTTTTTTTCAATGAAATATTTTTCTTATTTATTTTGTAAAATATGCAAAATATCAAAATTTGCCTAGATATGTTTTATTTTTATTTTATTTTTTCACTCATGTAAGAGGTATTAGGAACAAATTTTTAAATTTTATTTTAGAAACTGAAAAATAGAAAATTATAAAAAAAAATATGAGGCCGCCGCGGCCCACTTTCTAATGATGATAGAAATTACTTTTTTTCGACCCAGAATCTGTGGAAAAAATTGCAGAATTTTTAAAATAGTGTTTTTTCAGTTATCCTTTTTTTTACACAAAAATGATCGTTGCGCCACCTGAAGGAGTGGCTAGAAAAATCTTTTAAAAAATATAGGCTGTTTTTGGAGTAGAATCAATGCGAAAAAAAAGTTATGCAAGGATCTGATGACCCGAGGGAAATGACCCCACGTTTTCTCTTGGAATGCCCCAATATAAATAATTGATATATACCATTATATGTACAACATAAAATGGATATATTCCATTTTATATATAAACATATAAATTGGATATATAACGTGACATATTAAAGCATAAAATGGATATATAATCGTGATATATTGAAATATATAAGAAACAAAAGTAATATATATCCACGATGTATTTTGCAAGTATCTATATCTAATATCTATATAGTTCGTTTATATACTGTCACATATTTTGAAATATAAAAGGAATACATCGAAAATGGATATAGATCTATTGAGGATTTATTCCATTTATATTCAATATATATTCCTGCATATATGGCAGATACAAAATGGATATGTATCGGATATCGAATTTTTGGCCGCTTTATATGATATATATGAATTATATATATTGCCATACATGATGACTATACTTTATTTCCATGGGGGCAGCGCTCGGCGCTCCGCAGCTGCCGACCGCCGATTTCAGGAAATCTCTTTTTTTCAACTGGTGGACAAACAATCTCCGCAACCGCTAGATCGATTTTGATGAAACTTTGTACGATTCTTTATCAAGGTGTTTTGTATGGTAACTCACAACATTTTTGTGAAAAAATTTATAATATGAAAATTCACAGGACGCAAATGGTGCAAATAGGTCGATTTTCGTACAATTTTTTTCAAATAGCCGCAATTTTTTTCTATTATCGATTTTTGGAAAACTGTGGAGAATTACCGCGCGTTTGGCGCCCTCTGAAAATTGGACTAAAAACGCTAGACGTAGTGAACTATTTTTTTTCTATTCTATAAACTATAAGGATAACATTATGTCCTGGAAAAAGTTTTATTGTAATATCTAATGAAGAAGCTGAGAAAAACGTTTTCGAAGATAAGCTTGTTTTCCGCTCTCTAGAATCTATACTAGACACCTACCTCAAAACACCTATAATATTTTCGATATTTTTTGGTATTTATGTATATGAGGTATTCCATACCAAGTCGACAAATCGGTATACCCGACCATTTTTTATTTTGTTGAAAATTTTCGATTTTTTTGTACGTACTGAAAGCAGTCTCCCAGAATTTTTTTAGATTTTTGTCTCAACCCAACTAACCACAATGAATTTGGCCAAATTTGACAAAATATTTTTTCAAATGCTCATAACTTTTTAAAAACCGGAGATATCAAAATAAGCCAGAAGATCTTTTTTTCCGTCTTGTGTTGTAGTTTTATAAAAAAAATACAAAAAAAATATCGATATTCATTTTCATATGTTTTTTGAAGTTTTAAACACAAAATATTTCTTTGTTCAACTTGGACCCTTTGGATTTTTTTGAAAAAATGCACTACTTTTTAAGAGACATTTTCACAAGTACTAAAAAATTGGCAGCTTGTGATTCTCAAACCTTGTATTTTTTATCTATTTTTGAAGTTCAAAAAAACGTGAAAAAAGTAAAAAAATGACCCCTGCGACACTAATTCACGCCTCACACATCTGCTGTGTCATCCCAACTAGTGTAAGCATTAGTTGGGTTGAGATCGGGAGAGTATTGTGTTATTATTTTTCCGCAATCATGTTCACGAAATCATCAAATAACGTATTAATACTTAAGCGTTAAGAACTAATAAATATTGATGCTTGTTACATCGAATGACACTGAAACGGATGGCAGACGGATCAGGCGCGAATTAGCATCGCAGGGGTCATTTGTTTTTTTACGTTTTTCGCGTTTTCAAATTTCTTTTTCGATGCTTAATTTTGACTTGAAAAGGTAAAAAAAATAGCTTGTTTTCTTGTTTTAGAAAATCTATTACAACTTTGCAGATATTGCGAAAAATACCAATGTTTTCAGGTTTTTTTCAGCTCAATACATACCGAAAAACCATGCCAATTTTCAAAACAATCGGTCGGGCCGTTTTTTGTGATCGAATCATCAAACTTTTAGAAAAATTTAAGGAACCCGTTTATGATCCTTAAAGACCAATTAATTAAGGGTGTTGAAAATGAAAAAAAAAGTTTTCCTTTGTTCCTCTCAAATTTGCATTTAATGAGCGTGAAAACTAAAAAAAAAATCCAAATTTCGAAAAAAAAAATGTATTGGCATTTAAAAAAAAATTTGTTTCTTATATTTATTAAATATTGAATACAAAATTGTGAAACAAATGGCAATACAATTAAAAAAAAAAAAAAACAATTCCAAAATAAATTTTTTTTTTCGAAACGTGGATTTTTTTTAGCTTTCACGTCCATTAAATGCAAATTTAAAAGGAAAAAAAGCCTTTTTTTAACACCATTAATTGTTCTTTAACGATCAATAAACGTGTTCCTTCAATTTTTCTAAAAGTTTTATGATTCGGTCACAAAAAAACAACTCAACCGGTTATTTTGAAAATTGGCATGGTTGTTAGGTACGCATTGAGCTAAAAAAAAAAACCTAAAAACATTGGTTTTTTTCGCATTATCTGCAAAGTTGTGGTAGATTTTCTAAAACAAGAAAAAAAGCTTTTTTTTTACTTTTTCAAGTCAACATTAAGCATCGAAATTTTTTTTTCGTTTGTGACAGTAACAGGCACTTATAGAGGGTAGATTTGAGTTTCCGAAACTCACCGTTCACTCGCTATACGATCAGTAGTTCCAGAGATATCGAAGATTTAATAAAAAGACGAATTTTTGTTCAATTGCCACTATCTCAGCGAAAAATGGTCGTAGAACAAAAACAAAAAAAGCAAATTGAAGCCAAAGAATCCAGCTAAACGATTCATAGACTGGTTGAACTCGAAAAAAAAATTGGAGGCCATCGACTGTTTTGAAAAAAGGAAAAATTTCGAGAAAATTTTTACCGAGATAATTCTTTTGACTGCGTCGAGGGTGATGCCCACAAAAGAACTTTGACTCATGATTCCAAAACTAGACGATTCAAGCTTTAAAATGATTTTGAAAAAAAAAATTTTACGACCAAAATTAAAAAAGTTACAGCCTTTGGATAATCACTGAAAAATCTCCAAAATTTTGCTGTTCCTTTAATTTTTTTACTGAGTGCATGCTAGAGAAGTACCTCGCGTTAGCGCTTTTCTGTAATTAGAAGCACTCCCCTCGCAGGCCTCATTGCCCAAAAGCTATAGGACAGGGTCCCTGAGTTTCGTCTGTGTGAGCGAAAATCTTCCGCAGAGAGACCTCGACGAACGTCGAAATTATATTGGGGAGTGATTTTTATTGAATAACTTTCGTTATGGTTGGGGATTCAGTCAACTATTTGTTTCTTGACATGCACTGGAGTTTAAATGATACGGTTGGATACGTTATATTGTTAAATGGCTTTTAATTATTATGTAAATAAAAAGGGTAAGTATCCGTATTGGAAAGAATAGTCGCCCCATATACTTTCGTGGATAATCGCCATAAGGGCGATATGAGTGAAACCCAGCTCAGGCGTCGTCCCGCGCCATATCAGCTGGACCGAAGTTAGTTTAGCACTAGCGTTTGAAGAACTGGTTAAAAAAGAAAAACTGTTGATTCAAGGTATTTAAAAAAATAATGAAATGAATAACAAAATAATAAAATTATATAACAAAATTTAAAAAAATCTATAATAAAATAAAATAATCTATAACTTAATATCAATGATAAATATATGTTTGGAGATTTTTTTGTGTTTTCAAAGTTTAACCCGTTATAGTTTGAAACGTTTCTAATATGCTACAATGTTGATTACGATTTCGATTAGTACTTAATGAAAGGATCTCAATAATTAATAAAGTGTGATTGAATATACATGAAGTTGGTTTAATAAAAAAAAAGAATTAAAGCAATTCAGCGTGAGTTATCTATCCCCGCATGAGGCAAGTATCCCTCGAAGCATATTGGATGTGAGACGACTATCCGCCACAGAAGGCAACTATCCCATTTTCGAGGGGTGAAAAAAACGGGATTCACTTGAAAACAATATTAATTGGGTTTAAAAAAATAAGGTACAAGAAAAGATTAAGGACCAATGTTTAAATATACACGAAGCATATTGTCAGTAGATACTTAATTTTTAAGTAATAGAGCTTTCTCAAAAAGTGGGGCAACTATCCAGCTTTTGAGGGTAAACGTTAACGTCATTAACGTCAAAGTGAATATCAACATGGTCATTATTTGGGTGTATAGGGATGCACCCCAATAATAACCATGTTGATATTCACTTTGACGTGTTAAATTTTCGAAATATTTCATCATCGTATTGCATCAATGTCGAGTGAAATGATGAATTAATGATCAATGGCGAATTCGGCAAACATTTGTAGGAGGGACAAGCTTACTTTGAAGATTGATAGCCGACGGAAAGATTGATGCTGCGTGCCGATGTACGTCTTGAGTCCTGGCGGCCATTACGGAGCATGGGGTAGCATGTGACGCGTGATGCGCGTGGGCATGACTATGTGCGGGATGATGAGAACCAAGCGACGGGCCGTTACTGGTGCCCGCAGTTCCGGTATTGCCGGGATAACCGGCGGCTCTCACTGCCGTGTAACGATAAGCAGCTTGACTCATTTGCGAACACGAGCTTAGATCTCCGTAGCCGCTATGCATCTCACTTGCAGCCAAAGCGCAGCTTGAAGCTTCGAAACCCGCGGCCGCAGCCGCCGCAGCTTGATTCAAATAAGAATAATCCATTGTCCCTTTTTTACGTTATCTTCGCTGTTACACCGAAAATTCCTGTTTCATGCGTTGTTCTTTTCTACTATCCTGTATCAGGAAAGTTTTTCTCTATTTTTTCCGTTCATTTACTTAAAATTCACTTGTTGCTCAGTTTAACATTGTTGTACAATGTTCATCTCGGGAAAAATATGCTGACCGTTGTTCATCGATGAACACTCGCATTGTCACGCTCGTAAATTTTCACAGCTTACAGAAAATTCCTCCTTTCAACAATCTCTCATCTGGCAACAGTAAAATGGCGAGAAATCACGGCCAATTGCGATACACCAAAAGCGTCAGAATCGTCTTCCAAAGAGCAAAAGTATCGACTCTCCGACGGCAAAACCGCAAATCTCACGCTGTTCCGGTGTACAAACCCATTCTTATTGTTCCTCGCGATTGTGAAATTTTTGAAATTTTTATATCCGTTGCCAGTTTTCATAAAGAGTCTGACGTCTTTTTAATAATGTTTTCTAATGAACTTACTCTTTGTCACCATGTTATATTAACGCACGTCTGCTTTTACCGATACGCCAGCGACGGTCCCGTGCTAGGCTTAACAAAAGTGCAATGCCCGCTTTTTTCGCAAGCCTCTGAGCGAAATGCGTATTTTCGAAAGCCGCGACGTCTAAAGCCTCCCCGTTTTCCACTACTCTGTCCAATATCGGTTATTCACGAAATGAGAACAAAAAAATCGTGTTAAATAATAGAACTCGCGAAAAAAGGCTTTCACGATCGTACGTCGAAATAGTTCTTTTACCAAACAACAAAACTAAACATGCGTAAATACGTATATATACACATACATATACACTTATATGTATGTGTTTTTATGTACGCGCGCGGGCGTATGCATGCATATATCGGAGTATCCCAAGCGTAGCGTCGAACAATAAGATGCACAACTTGGAAAATCACGTTCTCTCCACTTATGTCGAAATTCCCTTGTCTCTTCTTCACAAGACTCGCTCAAAACTTATCTCTCCTCTATATTACCGCTCTTCACCTTCCCCTCTCCTTTTATCTCATATTTCCACCCTCCCCCCTCCCTCTTCCTACTTCTTTCGTCGGTATTCTCAACCCACCCCCTGCGAAATATATTTTCACGTAACCTCCGTGTGCGTACGAAATCTCTTTCCTTTCCCTCTGTCTCTGTCTTTCGACGCTTGGTATTACACGGTTCAGCTGTATGGCAGACCGTTAGTGTTGCACTAATAACCTCCTTGGTGTGGGTTTATAACACCAGGTTGTTATAATCGTATCAACCCTACAGTGAGAGAGGCGATATCAAATTATTGAGATTATCCCCCCAGCGTGATAGGAAAGTTTTTAGGCCGGTTTATACGGCGGGCTTTAAGAGAGAGATATACCGCCCGAGACACAACCGACTGGTGGCTCTCCTCAAAATCAAATGATAAGCTTAATTCAATAATGTTTTAAGGGTACAGCAACGAACGCGCGGCGACGGGGGTTGAATAATAGGCGTGGCTAAGTGCCGCATATACCGAATGGGAGATAGGAATGGTGTTGAGTTTCAACGTTGACGATTGGATCACGAGGAATCCACCCCCGTGTATGATATCCACACCCCCCCCCCCTGTAGGAATCCACCTCCGTGCAACCCTTGTCAGTGCCCGCCCACAATCACGCAGCTACCCCACATAAACATACAGTTTGTATTTGAGAGTACAATATCAAGTATATGTGAGTATATACACAAGTGCGAACTACCCCTCCACTTTCCTCGCGAATTCCGATATAGCGGATATCACCATTACCACTGTTCCTACCGCGCTCACAAATACAATTTTCGTCGGCAGAAAGAGGCCAACACAAGGGTGCCTCGAGTGCAATCGTTTACCGCACCGACACCAACGACAGCGATCATTTCGCGCACTAAAGTCCCGTCGGAAACCCAACAAAACCGCGCGCATCCATATATGTTTTTGCGTCTATTATGGCGTAGGTGTTCCCATGGATGGACGAGGTTACTGCACAGCAGCTCACTGATGCGGGGTAACCCCACGCGATGCCACGACCGTTGTACGAAAATCCTCAGTTAGTTATAGTTATTGGAACATCGACACGTGCTTCCACGCACACTTGCATCTCTTTCATACCCGATACGGATTGAAATTATGAGTGGAAAAGAAAATAATAAATCTCGATCAATTCAATTTATGAGTTGATCCACATCAACTAATCATTTTGAACTGTGGGTTTTTAAAATTGTATACGATAGTTACTCCATATTTGTATTTCATAATTACATGCTGGGATATAATAGGACCGCCTCGTGTTTCAAGTGATACGGTTTGGTACATTTTATACCTCAGTAAATAGTTTAAAAATTCGTATACCATAAGTAGATCGGCTTCACAAAATGTTTGTGACTCTCTGGTCGTCGTTCTTTAAGGTCTTAGTGAATTTATTAATTGCCATCTACCAAATCCGCTCTCAATTATCAAAGTTTTTAAACAATTTCTGATTACAGTTGCAACCTTAAAACCCCCTTTGAAAGAGGGAGAATTTCCTCGATTAAAATACGTACCGTATGAATTAGATGATATATGAACAAACGTGTGAGAGATCTGTCATACATTTTCTCATGATGAATTTTTCATGTATTTATTATTATTGTTGTTATTGTTGTTGTTGTTGTTGTTGTTGTTGTTGTTGTCGTTATCGTTGTCGTTATTGTCCCCTAGTAATTCCTGCACCCATGCAGAAATTTCGGTAAGGATCCTACGGGATCCTGACTCACGTTCCGGGCTCCCAATCGGGATCTGATCCGACATCGCATTGGATTCCGATAGGGAATGTAACAATCGCCCACTGGATCCCCATAGGGACTACGAATTTGGGGATCTCTACTGGAATCCGGGCCGAATCCTAAAGGAACGCTTGATTTTTTTGTATGGAGATTTGAGTCCAGAATTATTTATTTATTTCATACATTTATTAGTAGTTACGATAAAAATCAGTTTTTTATTCGTGATTGGTAGTTTCTAAAGATTAAATAAAATTAAAAAAGACAATTTGAAGAAAAAAGAAATGTGTCGCCACTGGAATTCGAACCCCCGACCCTCTGTTCTTACGCGTATCTTTGAATTGAGAATGACTTAAATATTAAAAAAGGTCGTTTAAAAATTAATCACTTTTTTTGACTGATTAATTTTCCTTGTATATGCGCGGACCGTAGAATTTTTACGAGCCTAGTCTGGGATTCGAAACCACCTACTTATCGAGCCTACCTAGGGACTTATACTGACATGCTAACCACTAAACCATCGTCTACTTATAATATTCTGATGTGTATATCATATTTATGAAACATAGTCCGGAAAAATAAATACGTACACGGAAAAACAAAGTCAGTACGACCTTGACCACAAGTTTCGAGGGTTTACATAACTTATGAGAGGTCAAAAACCCTCGAATTGAGTTATGAGGGGTCACTTAACTTATGAGGAATCACGGTTTTTTCCAAACAATTTTGAGGGTTTACATAACTTATGAGGGGTCAGGGACTCTGGAATTAGGTTATGAGGGGTCATTTAACTTACAACGGGTCGCTTAACTTATGACGGGTGACGGTTTTTTTTAAACAGTTTTCCGGGTTTACATAACTTATCAGGGGCCAAGGACTCTGGAATTGAGTTATGAAGAGTCACTAATTTATGAGAAGCACTTAATTTATGAGGATTCAGGAATCCTAGAATTAATATTTCTTACAAAACCTACGAGGGATCAGGGGTCGCGAATTTAAGTCATGGGGGGTCACTTAAGTTATCTTAAGGAGTGAAATATCCTGAATTGATGTTTTGAGGCTTTACGTAACCTACAAGGGGTCAAGGGGCGAGATTTTAAGTTACGAAAGGCCGTGATGAGAGGTCACTCAAGATATAAGGGTCGAGGTATCCTGGAATCAAGTGATATACTGTGTGTGTATATATATATACTATATTATATAAATATTTCGCCGCCGCCGCCGCCACCGTGTACAAGAATCCAGAACCCAAACCTCAGAACCCAAACCCAAACCTTTACGATGGATGAATGAGTGAATTTCTCTATTTTCTGGCCATTAGGCTCTAGACAAAGCTCTCTAGAATCACCTGGTCAAATTTCAAATCATTCGGTTCAATAGTCAAGGAATGGCTGTGCCGCAAAAATTCACATACACTCTGTTTTACTGTAGCGTCGATAAAACAGATTTTTCACATGCTCGTAATGTTGAAAGATACGACGAAAGGAAAAAAAAATTAAAAAAATTCAGAACTCAAAGAAAAAATAATCGTATTATTACTGTAATTTGCAAAACATCGAGTTATAAAAAAATTATATTATCAGTATTGTGTTTAATTTTTCATTTATCTCGTGGTGTATTTATATCGATTATCTTACTAAAGAAAAGAAAAAAATGTATCTAATCTTAATATGAATATTTAAAGGTCACTCGAAAACATCTAATGCAATGCACTTACAAATATAAAAAAATTATGAGCGACCTTTAAAAATGAATATTATGAACTAAAAATTTAAGGAGCTTATTTTTTTTTTCGTCTATAAAATTTTACCGTAATGAACAAAAAAAAATAAAAAAAAAAAAATTCGATTTATGACGATTTTTGAAATTTTTAAAAATCTTGAGTGACCCTTAAAATTTTTTTTTTTGAGCTCATTTTTGGTTAGAGTTCTTAAAACATGAAAAACTAACATATCATCACAAGACTCGAAAAAAAACATAGTCGGTTTTTTAGCTTGACACAATCTTTATTTATACTTGGACATAAAAAAATAATTCTCGCGAAAGCTGGGGCCGGTCCTTCAAGATTTAGAGGTTCCTCATCGGACTTTTGTCTTTTTTTATTTCGTTCATACGTAAATAACGAATTTTCATGCATGAAACATAAATTTTTCTTGTTTTAAAATGATGAATATATTCTAAACTTATGTCTTAATACTGAATATACTATAAAAAAAATCGTCTTGGTAATCGCAGCCATAATTATCGGTCGATATATACGTCGATAAATGAAAAAAAAATACAAGAATTTCCGTAATAATGAATTTTTTGAATGATTTTCATTCAAAACATGATTCCATTATTACCACCCGATGTTTAGAAACAAATATTTATTCATGAAAACGCATTTTTCGAAACCGATAAATCAGGGATTTTCTTTACCGACGGAGCGGGTGGTCAGTACGGCTGAACTTCAATGGCGCTGTCATCGACGTGGCAATACGATCATCTCGTCCTTCAAAAACTTGTGACATTTGGTGACAAAAATGGAAGACAAAACAAAAAAGATATATTTAATCGGTTCATCATCGGCACAAATAAATAGTAAGTTACCGACAACACGGCAAGTTTTGCAATTGTTTTTTTATCATCATTATCAAGGTAAATCAACAATTCGGAAAAGTGCAGTCCTCACTATCACAGAAGTGCAATTGTTTTGGACTCAAGCAAAAATTCCGATGTGCCGAGAACAGTATGCCATTTTCAAATTAGAAAAACTCCACAAGGTTTGGCAACACCTCCAAAAGAATCGTCTGCGACAAAATTCCACAACGCAGCAAAATAAAGAATTACTGTTAAAAAAAAATTGGATTCCGTATTTCACATAGGAATTAATAATGTGTTGAAAACATTAAGTAACGAACAACGATTGCTCTTTGCCACAGAGGGAATTCCGTGTCATCAAGGGACTCGATCGCAAAGTTCATTGGCAATTACTGTGAATGTTTCAGTGGAATCTGAAGAGAAAAAACGAGATAAAAATATATCTGATCAGGATGATGATAATTCCAAAGATTTTGATTCTTCTAAAGATCAAAAAGCAACGAGAAAATCCCAAGATGACATCACCGATAACGATACTCAAGGTAAGTAATGTTGACTAATAATAGTATGCTTGCAAACAAACGGAAAATTGATTAATACTGGTCTTTTATAAACTGTTAATTTCTTTAGATTTTATTTTCTCTTTATTTCTATAAAAATTCATAGATCATTCGTAAATATCAAGCTAAAAAATGCAAAATATAATACAAATAAAATATAAAGCGATGAAAATAATAAAATAAAAATTTGTCATTTCAATGATATCGGAATGCATGATGGATCTTTTATTTTGCAGAATTGAGTCAAACATTAAGCGAATTATCTGTCTCGAGTATCGATTCAAATCGAAGTCATACTGGGACGGGAATAAAACGAACGATTTCAAATTTTGAAGCTGAACTCCATCAACCATCATCATCCACCCCAAGGAAGAAAGTGATCACTGATCAAATCTCCGGAACTTGTGATCGAGTAGGCTTGAGTAGCCGAAATGCTATGCACGTCATCGGAGCAGTCCTCCAAAGCCTTGGGCATGATGTAGCTCAGTATTCAATCAGCCACACGACCATCCACAAGAAGCGCATGGAATATAGAGCAAAAATGGCTGCGCAATTGAAAAAAAATCTTCACGCGGCGAATTTTCTAGTCCTGCATTGGGACGGAAAATTATTCCCAAAAATCGACGGTAATGGACAAGTCGATCGATTGCCTATTGTCATTACGGGGCTCGATACTGAGCAATTGCTCGGTGCTCCTGCTCTGGATACAGGATCAGGGACAAACGCTTCACAAGCAATCATTGAGTGTCTGAACGAATGGAATCTCATTCCTCGAGTAAGAGCTTTGTGTTTTGACACAACTAGTTCGAATACAGGTAAAAAATGACGTAATATTGATTGCGATTTAAGAGAACATAACTAAGTCATTGAGCGGCAAAAAATGATTGCAAAAACTTAAAAAAGTTCTATCATTGTAAACAAATGATAAAATCATATAAGATATGTTTTTATGGGAAGTTTGATCTTCGATTTACGATTCAAAAGACATAATTGATTTAATATAAATTTCTTATGGATTTTATCGGCTGTACTCATTTCATTCATTAAATGAGTATAATGTTTTTATCATTACTTGCTTAGGACGTGAAAATGGAACATGCCGTTTATTGGAAAAAAAAATTAAATAAAACATTCCTGCACTTGGCCTGTCGTCACCACATCGCCGAAATTATTCTGAGAAATGTGGTAGAAACATATTGGAAAGGGACATCCGGCCCAAATGTACCAATTTTTCAGCACTTTCAAAGAGAGTGGGATAATTTTGACGAAACTCTCAGTACAAGACGGGAATGGATGATGAAATCGTGGCTAATATACTGAGAGAGACAAGAGAAAATATTCTCGAATTCATTTTTGAGCAATTTTAGGTAATAATAATAATAATAACAATTACTCTTTATTTTTTAAACTATATTTTTACCTATAATCCCAATATATAGTTTTGTAACTCGTGGCAATCTCGTGCGCTTTTTTTATAGATCTCTCATCCTCGGAATGATTATCGAGAATTCTTAGAATTGTCATGCATCTTCTTGGGTTCGAAACCACCTCGAGATATCAAGTTCAAAAAACCTGGTGCCAATCATCATGCTCGATGGCTTACGAAGGCCATTTATTGCTTAAAAAAATTTCTTTTCAGAGATCAATTTTTTTTAAAGTCGAAGAAATCTCGCGATGTTAGAAGTTTGCGTCACATATGCATTTTCATCGTTAATTTCTACGTGAAAATATGGTTTTCTGCCCCTGATGGGATTAAAGCTCCTAACCACAATTTGCAATTGATGCAAAATTTAATCAAGTTTCAATCGATCAATTCTGAAGTCTCGGCAGCAGCTTTAAAGAAAATCAAGGGGCATCTAGGGTATCTGAAAGAAGAGCTGGCTGCATTGGCTTTTTTTCGATCCAATGGTTCCTATAGATGTGAAAAGAAAGATGTTGATAGCCTTAAGAACACGTGAGAGTACATGGAAGAATCAGCAGCGCATTGCCCTGAGTGATAGCGAGTGTCAAACATTGACCGAAATCGACATCAGTAATTTCATCACGCAAAAGTCGAGGCACTTATTTCAAAAATGCGAATTGCCTCATGATTTCCTGGATGAGCCTCTCGGACAATGGGAATCCATTGAAAGCTTTCAAACGTCCTTGAGAGCTTTCTCAAAAATGAAAGTTATAAATGATTCAGCTGAACGTGGAGTAGCCCTCGTCGAGGAATCTAATAATCTGTCGACCAAAAATGAGAAACAAAAACAATATTTGTTCCAAGTAGTTGAAGACCAGAGGAAGAGATACCCTAATTGAAAAAAGTCAAATTTTTTTTAGCCGGAAATGATGATAGAAACGGCGTATCAATGAATGGATTCATTGCAGATTATTGACGATAATAAAAAATTCATTTTTACGGGGATTCTTGTACTTTTTTCATTTATCGACATTAGGGCGATTTTTTTCGACTTTTTTTAATTTCCATCCCTCCCCACCTAAAATGCTGTTGCATATGTCTAAAAGAAACTACCCTGAAAGTTACAGCCCTTAATATTAATGTTAAGTACTCGCCCTTCGCGTGAAAAGATTTCCCATCTAAAATACACGTAAATAAAAAACTTTTTTCTTCAAATTGCTATAACTCCGCGGCATTTCATGCTATCATATTGTCCTTGGTCGCAATTTACGCAGAATTGAACGGTCTTCAAAAGTGTCCTGAGCAGCATAAGTGTAATTTACACTGGTGAGATGGTACGAGTCACTAAAGTTGATTTTGACCCACACTTCTCGTTTTTTTGCTGTTATTTTTGAAATGATCAGCGTTATCGAAAAATTGCAAGAAAAAGTTTTGTTGGAAATTTAATTTCCTACAAAAAAGGTCCTTTAGACCTACTTGAGAAAATTGATATTTCTTGAGATATTGAACCTTAATTTATTTGCGGTATAAAATTTTTACGGTTTATCGAACCAAAAGTTCTTAATTGTTGATATTCCATATCATTTCGCCACTGGTGATATGATATGTGATATGGTGATATGATATAGAATATCAAAAAATTGAAACTTTTGGTTCAATAAACCATAAAAATTGTATACCAAAACCAAGTTAAGGTCCAATATCTCAAGAAATATCAATTTTCGCAAGTAGGTCTAAAGGACTTTTTCTGTAGGAAATTAAATTTCCAACAAAACTTTCCTTTGCAATTTTTCGATAACGTTGATAATTTCGAAAACAACAGCAAAAAAACGAGAAGTGCAGGTCAAAATCAACTTTAGTGACTCGTACCATCTCACCAGTGTAAATTACACTTACGCTGCACAGTAGGATAAAAGCCCAAAAACCTGGCCAAAACCCCAAAAAATAAATTTTCGAAATAGGGTCAGTTGAGTAGTCATTCAGGTAGAGGACTAGTAACTGCATTCTATTGTGGAAGGGAAAGCCCTTTAAGTGTATACCTGCGCCACAGCGTCAGTTGGCAGTTAGTGTTCGTGAAGAGTGTACGTGTCACGCGCTGAACAGATTAAATTAACGCTGACTTCAAAAACCCATAACTTTAAAGTGACGGGTTTAATTTCAATTCTGCAACATGGATACGACTCCTGGAGGTATGTAGAACATATTTTTACATCGGTTGAATCTAAACTTTATGTATAAATGATTGAAATGTAGTATAGCCTTCGGCATAAATAAAATTGAATAATTTTGAAAACTTATATTTTCAACGGTCCGAAAAGTTATATATTTTGTCACATTTTGCAAAGCTCCTAGTCTCGGCCTTTAGTTTAATGTATAAGCTTTCGAAATTTACAAGAGTTACCTGCGGAAAACGTGCGTCTTGTCCGTTATGATTTTTTTCGCATCGTGCGGTAGCCGAGCGTGCACGCGGCACTATTGAGCAGCCTCTGCGCCTCTACCTGAGAATGGGTGAAGTAGCATCATAACGGACAAGACGGCTGTTATACGCTTGAAATAAATTATTTTAATATATATGTACACATACATATATATTAAAATAATTTATTTCAAGCGTATAACAGCCGTCTTGTCCGTTATGATATATATATATATATATATATATATATATATATATATATATACACACATACATATATATTAAAATAATTTATTTCAAGCGTATAACAGCCGTCTTGTCCGTTATGATGCTAATTCACCCATTCTCAGGTAGAGGCGCAGAGGCTGCTCAATAGTGCCGCGTGCACGCTCGGCTACCGCACGATGCGAAAAAAATCATAACGGACAAGACGCACGTTTTCCGCAGGTAACTCTTGTAAATTTCGAAAGCTTATACATTAAACTAAAGGCCGAGACTAGGAGCTTTGCAAAATGTGACAAAATATATAACTTTTCGGACCGTTGAAAATATAAGTTTTCAAAATTATTCAATTTTATTTATGCCGAAGGCTATACTACATTTCAATCATTTATACATAAAGTTTAGATTCAACCGATGTAAAAATATGTTCTACATACCTCCAGAAGTCGTATCCATGTTGCAGAATTGAAATTAAACCCGTCACTTTAAAGTTATGGGTTTTTGAAGTCAGCGTTAATTTAATCTGTTCAGCGCGTGACACGTACACTCTTCACGAACACTAACTGCCAACTGACGCTGTGGCGCAGGTATACACTTAAAGGGCTTTCCCTTCCACAATAGAATGCAGTTACTAGTCCTCTACCTGAATGACTACTCAACTGACCCTATTTCGAAAATTTATTTTTTGGGGTTTTGGCCAGGTTTTTGGGCTTTTATCCTACTGTGCAGCGTAAGTGTAATTTACACTGGTGAGATGGTACGAGTCACTAAAGTTGATTTTGACCTGCACTTCTCGTTTTTTTGCTGTTGTTTTCGAAATTATCAACGTTATCGAAAAATTGCAAAGGAAAGTTTTGTTGGAAATTTAATTTCCTACAGAAAAAGTCCTTTAGACCTACTTGCGAAAATTGATATTTCTTGAGATATTGGACCTTAACTTGGTTTTGGTATACAATTTTTATGGTTTATTGAACCAAAAGTTTCAATTTTTTGATATTCTATATCATATCACCATATCACATATCATATCACCAGTGGCGAAATGATATGGAATATCAACAATTAAGAACTTTTGGTTCGATAAACCGTAAAAATTTTATACCGCAAATAAATTAAGGTTCAATATCTCAAGAAATATCAATTTTCTCAAGTAGGTCTAAAGGACCTTTTTTGTAGGAAATTAAATTTCCAACAAAACTTTTTCTTGCAATTTTTCGATAACGCTGATCATTTCAAAAATAACAGCAAAAAAACGAGAAGTGTGGGTCAAAATCAACTTTAGTGACTCGTACCATCTCACCAGTGTAAATTACACTTATGCTGCTCAGGACACTTTTGAAGACCGTTCAATTCTGCGTAAATTGCGACCAAGGACAATATGATAGCATGAAATGCCGCGGAGTTATAGCAATTTGAAGAAAAAAGTTTTTTATTTACGTGTATTTTAGATGGGAAATCTTTTCACGCGAAGGGCGAGTACTTAACATTAATATTAAGGGCTGTAACTTTCAGGGTAGTTTCTTTTAGACATATGCAACAGCATTTTAGGTGGGGAGGGATGGAAATTAAAAAAAGTCGAAAAAAATCGCCCTAATGTCGATAAATGAAAAAAGTACAAGAATCCCCGTAAAAATGAATTTTTTATTATCGTCAATAATCTGCAATGAATCCATTCATTGATACGCCGTTTCTATCATCATTTCCGGCTAAAAAAAATTTGACTTGTTTCAATTAGGGTATCTCTTCCTCTGGTCTTCAACTACTTGGAACAAATATTGTTTTTGTTTCTCATTTTTGGTCGACAGATTATTAGATTCCTCGACGAGGGCTACTCCACGTTCAGCTGAATCATTTATAACTTTCATTTTTGAGAAAGCTCTCAAGGACGTTTGAAAGCTTTCAATGGATTCCCATTGTCCGAGAGGCTCATCCAGGAAATCATGAGGCAATTCGCATTTTTGAAATAAGTGCCTCGACTTTTGCGTGATGAAATTACTGATGTCGATTTCGGTCAATGTTTGACACTCGCTATCACTCAGGGCAATGCGCTGCTGATTCTTCCATGTACTCTCACGTGTTCTTAAGGCTATCAACATCTTTCTTTTCACATCTATAGGAACCATTGGATCGAAAAAAAGCCAATGCTGCCAGCTCTTCTTTCAGATACCCTAGATGCCCCTTGATTTTCTTTAAAGCTGCTGCCGAGACTTCAGAATTGATCGATTGAAACTTGATTAAATTTTGCATCAATTGCAAATTGTGGTTAGGAGCTTTAATCCCATCAGGGGCAGAAAACCATATTTTCACGTAGAAATTAACGATGAAAATGCATATGTGACGCAAACTTCTAACATCGCGAGATTTCTTCGACTTTAAAAAAAATTGATCTCTGAAAAGAAATTTTTTTAAGCAATAAATGGCCTTCGTAAGCCATCGAGCATGATGATTGGCACCAGGTTTTTTGAACTTGATATCTCGAGGTGGTTTCGAACCCAAGAAGATGCATGACAATTCTAAGAATTCTCGATAATCATTCCGAGGATGAGAGATCTATAAAAAAGCGCACGAGATTGCCACGAGTTACAAAACTATATATTGGGATTATAGGTAAAAATATAGTTTAAAAAATAAAGAGTAATTGTTATTATTATTATTATTACCTAAAATTGCTCAAAAATGAATTCGAGAATATTTTCTCTTGTCTCTCTCAGTATATTAGCTACGATTTCATCATCCATTCCCGTCTTGTACTGAGAGTTTTGTCAAAATTATCCCACTCTCTTTGAAAGTGCTGAAAAATTGGTACATTTGGGCCGGATGTCCCTTTCCAATATGTTTCTATCACATTTCTCAGAATAATTTCGGCGATGTGGTGACGACAGGCCAAGTGCAGGAATGTTTTATTTAATTTTTTTTTCCAATAAACGGCATGTTCCATTTTCACGTCCTAAGCAAGTAATGATAAAAACATTATACTCATTTAATGAATGAAATGAGTACAGCCGATAAAATCCATAAGAAATTTATATTAAATCAATTATGTCTTTTGAATCGTAAATCGAAAATCAAACCTCCCATAAAAACATATCTTATATGATTTTATCATTTGTTTACAATGATAGAACTTTTTTAAGTTTTTGCAATCATTTTTTGCCGCTCAATGACTTAGTTATGTTCTCTTAAATCGCAATCAATATTACGTCATTTTTTACCTGTATTCGAACTAGTTGTGTCAAAACACAAAGCTCTTACTCGAGGAATGAGATTCCATTCGTTCAGACACTCAATGATTGCTTGTGAAGCGTTTGTCCCTGATCCTGTATCCAGAGCAGGAGCACCGAGCAATTGCTCAGTATCGAGCCCCGTAATGACAATAGGCAATCGATCGACTTGTCCATTACCGTCGATTTTTGGGAATAATTTTCCGTCCCAATGCAGGACTAGAAAATTCGCCGCGTGAAGATTTTTTTTCAATTGCGCAGCCATTTTTGCTCTATATTCCATGCGCTTCTTGTGGATGGTCGTGTGGCTGATTGAATACTGAGCTACATCATGCCCAAGGCTTTGGAGGACTGCTCCGATGACGTGCATAGCATTTCGGCTACTCAAGCCTACTCGATCACAAGTTCCGGAGATTTGTTCAGTGATCACTTTCTTCCTTGGGGTGGATGATGATGGTTGATGGAGTTCAGCTTCAAAATTTGAAATCGTTCGTTTTATTCCCGTCCCAGTATGACTTCGATTTGAATCGATACTCGAGACAGATAATTCGCTTAATGTTTGACTCAATTCTGCAAAATAAAAGATCCATCATGCATTCCGATATCGGCATAAATAAAATTGAATAATTTTGAAAACTTATATTTTCAACGGTCCGAAAAGTTATATATTTTGTCACATTTTGCAAAGCTCCTAGTCTCGGCCTTTAGTTTAATGTATAAGCTTTCGAAATTTACAAGAGTTACCTGCGGAAAACGTGCGTCTTGTCCGTTATGATTTTTTTCGCATCGTGCGGTAGCCGAGCGTGCACGCGGCACTATTGAGCAGCCTCTGCGCCTCTACCTGAGAATGGGTGAAGTAGCATCATAACGGACAAGACGGCTGTTATACGCTTGAAATAAATTATTTTAATATATATGTATGTGTATATATATATATATATATATATATATATATATATATATATAAATTTTCTGTGATTTAATTATGATATATACGTATGCATATATATATATATATATATATATATATATATATATTTATACATATTGAAATCAACCACATAAAAATTTCTTAAATATGAATGAAATGTTATAACATTCAAATAAAATATTTGAATATATATATATATATTATATAGTAAGCAAAGCTTTCTTTTAACCAAATCCATGCCAATATTTTCTGTCTAATTTTTTTTAAATCATTTCAATTATTGCGGTTATTTATTTGGTAAAATAATGTACATTGTTCAAGTTATTGTATTAATTGAAAATTTTATCTTTTCCTTTAACACCAATTTTCTACAATTTTATGTCTTTATTACAGGATCCGGTTACAGAAGAAGCTGAAGAGTTCGTCGCCGGAAGCTGTAGCGATGTTGATCGCTCCTAAAGTGACTGCTGCAGCAGACGAATTTTGCGCCGAGATTGAAGCCGTGCCGGGAGTTGTAATAGATACAAACTCGGATAATGATTCTGACTCCGACTCCGACTCCGATTACGATTTTGATTAAGAATAAAATTTTCTATTTTTGAAACGTTCCGTATGTATTTTGGAAATAAAAATAATAATTGCGTAGAATACACTGTTCACGTTTATTTTATTATGATGATTTTTTTTTATATATTAATTTATCTATCTAGCAGGATACTCGGCCATTTTGTTTATAACAATTTGCTGTAAGCTCTTTGTTGCAAGTTATAAACAATAGATATCGGATTGGTAATCAGCGACCTTGAAAACCCGTATATACCAATTTTTGTCAACATCTGGTAACTTTTTAACGTTCATGTCGGCCATGGTGGATCGGCCATTTTTTTTACGATAATTTGGCTTGCGGATTCGTAATCAGCGACCTTGAAAACCCGTAATTACCAATTTTTGTCGACATCTGGCAACTTTTTAACATTCATGTCAGCCATATTGTGTCGGCCATTTTGTTTACGTTAATTTGGCTTTCAGATTCGTAATCAGCGACCTTGAAAATCCCTGTGAGCCAATTTTCATTCCCGTCAAAGGTCATTTGAGGTTTTGGCCAGGTTTTTGGGCTTTTCTCCTACTGTGCGCTGCTGAGGACACTTTTGAAGATCGTTCAATTCTGCGTAAATTGCGACCAAGGACAATATGATAGCATAAAATGCCGCGGAGTTATAGCAATTTGAAGAAAAAAGTTTTTTATTTACGTGTATTTTAGATGGGAAATCTTTTCGCGCGAAGAGCGAGTACTTAAATTAATATTACGGGCTGTAACTTTCAGGGTAGTTTCTTTCAGACATATGCAATAATATTTTAGGTGGGGAGTGAAAAAAAAAAGTTAAAAAAAAATCGCCCTAATCGACATATATATCGATCGATAACTGCGACTGCGATAACCAAGACGGGTTTTTTATAGTATATTTAGTATTTATACATAAGTTTAATATATATGGGGCATTCCATGCCGATTCGACCTGGGTTTAGACCGTCACCTCTCCGATTTGACCCACGATTTTTTATGATATTCTACTATATCTGAAAGGCACTTGTGAATTTTTTCAGATTTTTTTGAAACGATTTAACGTCACTATATTTTTTTGAAAAAAAAATTAAAGCCCAAATTTAAAAATCTGAAAAAAAATCACAAAAATACTGTGTCACATATCGAACACTGTGAGCATTTAGAAAAAGTGGGCGCGCATTTCGTTTGGCCTGCAATGCGCTTTTTTCGAAAAAAAATTCTTTAAAAAATAGAATCACTGGCCTATGTAGTCGTTGAAATGATAAAAAAATTACATGACATCATGTGCAATTGACCAGAATTTTTTCAGATTTTTTTCAGAATTTTTGTGCAAGATTTTTTTTTTTATCATTTTTAGTCAAATTGTCGACAATCCAAGTGGCCAAGTGGCCAACCCAACTTAAGTATTATAGGCCTTGGGCTACAATTTCAAGAGAGAAAACATTATTAATTAAACATTTCTAATCCATTTGAATTTTTGCAGATTTTTTTAGCGAATTTTTTGTTGGTATAAGCTGGAAAAAATGAAAAATCAATTTTATTAAAAAAATGAATCGCTAAAAAATTCTGAAAAAATTGATTGGATTGAATGAATGTTAGTGGAGTATCTCTGAAAGGTGCTCAGAAATTTATTCACATTTTTTTCCAGTGATTCAACTTGGGAATAATTTTATAATAAAAAATCTATTACCCAAATTTGAACACCCGAAAAAAATCACAAATTCTGAGTGTGAGTATTAAATATCGAAAATGTTGAGTGCTGAGCCAAAATGGATGCATGTTTCCTTTCGACTTTTTTCGAAAAAAATGGAAATAAAAGCACGCGCGCACGCTGCTATAGCGGGACAGCAGCGTCAACTTATCACGTGATCGGAGCAGGCAATCAAAGGCTGCCTCGAAACGTTCGGTGGCGCCGCCAGCGGGAAGAAGGCAACAACTCAGCAAACAGACGTGGACGCCTTCATAATATTTTGTAACGTCACGTGTGCTCTTTCTTCGTTTGTTTTTGTAGATTCTATCCGACTACGCTTCAGACACGTGTTGGCGGCGACGTAATTGTATTGTGTATGAACGCAACACAATTGATATTTATTGGTTAGTTGAATATCTTATTTCAGACTTTCAGTTGTGATTTAAATATTATTGCTCCTAATGGCCAAAACGAATCTATTCATAATATATGGTTACTTCATACTATTGCAGAATTCGCGAAACAATCATGGAGCAACAACATCCAGTGATAAGAGGGGATAGATGTTGTAACCCATTTAAGCTAGCAAAGCATCGCAATGCACAAGGACTATTGTCGGTTGGAGATGGAAAAAACCATACCACCTCTTCAAGAAGGTAATGTATGGATTTTTTTCAATGATCACATTTTTTCAAAACTTTTTTCTACCTAATTATCGAGTAATGAAGCATTAAAACGGAGTTATTATGCCCAGGCATATATATTTATATATGAATACACTATGCTCATACATGTGAACTTTCGTGTTCAATTATTCGAGAACTGTGTAGAAGAAATATCTAATAAAAATGGTTTCTTCGAATTTAGTACTGAAAAATATACTCACAAATTTGATAACATTCTAAACTTTTTCTCTCAAATGCAATTATTAAATAGCCGCACCTAGCTAGTTTTTCAAATCATCATCCATCGGTTCTAGGATTCTGTCAAAATGCTTCAGATACACAACCATCGCGACAGCTTTCGTAAGAATCAAATTGTTTAAAGGCCGAGACAATTGAAGTATTGAGTCAAAATACTTTTACGAGTACGGTGAGTCAGACGACGTTTGAAAATGTTGAGAGTCAGGATTCGGCTCAGACGGCCTCCAGTGTCGTTTCTCGCGTGCCTTCCGAACTAGCACTTCCGGTAGTTAATACTGCACTGCAAATGTTGGATATATCTCCGATTCCAAAAAAGAAATATAAACGCTCTTTCTGGATAAATGACAAACTTGAGCAAACAATGAATGCTATTAAGCAATTATGCGGAGAAGAGCCTGATTTGCCCCATTCAAGCAATGATAAGTCCGATTGGACTCAAACGATTTCACAGCTCCAAGAGAAATTTCAGTCTCCAACTACCACCAACGTCCAAAGGATTCAAATATTAACTTTAACACCAAAAAGTTGGACTAATATTGAGGTTGCAGAAGCGTTCAATACATCTGTATACATGGTAAAGAAAGCAAGGAAACTGTGCAAAGACCAAGGAACTCTGGCGACACCTAATGCAAATCTCGGTGAGATATACTAATTGTTATTAACTTTAACAATACTTGCACCATAATTTTTTCATATCCATAGTTTTCCCACTTACATCGCGTTTCTCTCCTGCAAAACAGATACATTTAGCCGATTGCTGGTCCCATCCTCCCATCGCAGCTTTAGTACAAAGATCCTCAAAATGCTTGCTGTTGAAATAAATAATCATTATAAATTTTTCGTATAGGACGTCCACTCTGTGACGACATCAAATCCAAAATTGTGGAATTTTACGAGGACGATCAAGTTTCTGTCACGTTACCGGGGATGAAAGATTTCATTTCTATACGGGACAAAAGCGGCCAGAAAGTTCATCGGCAAAAGAAATTGGTGTTATCCAATCTCAAAGAGTTGTACGAACATTTCAAAGCAGAAAATCCAGATATCTCTATTGGATTTTCTACATTCGCATTGTTGAGGCCGAAACATTGCATATTGGCCGGCGCTTCTGGAACACATACGGTGTGTGTCTGTCCATTGCATCAGAACATAAAATTGATGATTATTGGTGAGTAATATAACTATAATTTGAATACACTTTGGAATTCTACTTTCCGTATATGTATTATTATTGGCAACAACTTTTAAAAAGTAAAAAAAAAGTACGCCAATTATTATAAAGTCGCATATTCAGTTATAAATTGATTCAGTTATAATTTAATTGATCAACATTTTTATCCTCTTGATTTTCATTGATTTACTTTCACACTTGTACAGCTTGTAACTTGAAGAGTCTCACAGTAAATTCAGCAATTCCTCTTGACAAATACGAAGACTGTTTGTCTTTGTTGGTGTGTCAAGATCCTGGACCAAACTGTCATTTGTCACGTTGTGCCAATTGCCCAGGCACTCAAAAGTTGATGGATACATTGCTCACCGTACTGGACGAAAATGACATTAACGACGTGTCCTTTGCGCAGTGGGTTCTTAAACCTCGAGCTTCGCTTGAAACACGTATTGCGTGTTCTACCGATTTCATCGATGAATTTTGCGACAAAGCAAAAAATTTACTGCAGCATCACTTCGTTGCGAAACAGCAATCACGGTTCTTGAAATCACAAAAAGAAAATTTGAGAGATGCTGAATGTCTTGTGATATGTAATTTCGCGGAAAATTATGCTTTTATTGCACAAGATGCTGCAGCGGGATTCCATTGGAACAACGATCGAGCAACCATTTATCCTGTCGTCATCTATTACAAAGAGGATGGAAAGGCATTGCATAAGAGTCTCGTCATCATATCCGAGTGCCTCAGCCATGACGCAGTCGCTGTGCACGTCTTTACAAGAATCGTCGTTGATTTCATTAAAAAAGAAATTACAAAAACACCGAAGCGTATACTTTACTTATCAGATGGAGCACCCCAACAGTTTAAAAATTGCAAAAATTTCATCAATTTGTACCATCACAACGAAGATTTTGCAGTTTCTGCTGAATGGCACTTTTTCGCTACCGCTCACGGTAAAGGGCCGTGCGACGGGGTTGGTGGTACATTAAAGAGACTAAGTGCAAGAGCAAGTTTGCAATTGCCCGCAAATCGACAGATACTAACTCCTCGCGATTTGTTCGAGTGGGTCTGTTTGCCTGGTTCTCTGCCATCGATTAATAAAAGATTTTCTACTACTCAGGCCTATAATGTCGCGAAAGATCGTTTGAAACAAAGATTTGAAAGTGTTAAACCGATTCCGAACACACAGAAACATCATTGTTTCATACCCACTGAAGAAGCAATGATCATAGAGATTTACTCAGCATCTGAGAACTTCGAAAAACACAAGATCACTAAAAAAAATATTTTCTCAGCTAAAAAACATTGACTTTGGTAGTCAATATTATTCTTGTAATTGAGAGTAAATAAAAATGTTCGCTCCAAGTTCATAAAAATATATGTGACTAATTTCCTCTGTACCTTTGGCTGAACGCTCAACCTTTCTTATATTTATTACACAGAATTTGTGATTTTTTTTGATTCTTTAAATTTGGGTAATAGATTTTTTATTATAAAATTATTCCCAAGTTGAATCACTGGAAAAAAATGTGAACAAATTTCTGAGCACCTTACATTTATTCCATGCAATCAATTTTTTCAGAATTTTTTAGCGATTTATTTTTTTTATAAAATTGATTTTTTATTTTTTCCAGCTTATACCAACAAAAAATTCGCTAAAAAATTCTGAAAAAATTCAAATAGATTAGAAATGTTTAATTAATAATGTTTTCTCTCTTGAAATTGTAGCCCAAGGCCTATAATACTTAAGTTGGGTTGGCCACTTGGCCACTTGGATTGTCGACAATTTGACTAAAAATGATAAAAAAAAAATCTTGCACAAAAATTCTGAAAAAAATCTGAAAAAATTCTGGTCAATTGTACATGATGTCATGTAATTTTGTTATCGTTTTAATGACTACGTAGGCTATTGATTCCATTTTTTTAAGAATTTTTTTTCGAAAAAAGCGCATTGCAGGCCAAACGAAATGCGCGCCCACTTTTTCTAAATGCTCACAGTGTTTGATATGTGACACAGTATTTTTGTGATTTTTTCCAGATTTTTAAATTTGGGCTTTAATTTTTTTTTTTAAAATCTAGTGACGTCAAATCGTTTCAAAAAAATCTGAAAAAATTCACAAGTGCTTTTCAGATATAGTAGAATAACATAAAAAATCGTGGGTCAAATCGGAGAGGTGACGGTCTAAACCCAGGTCGAATCGGCATGGAATGCCCCATATTCATCATTGCAAAACAAGAAAAATGTATGTTTCATTCATGCAAATTCGTTATTTACGTATTAACGAAATAAAAAAGACAAAACTCCGATGAGGACCCTCTAAATATTGAAAGACCGGTCCCAGCTTTCGCGAGAATTAGTTTTTTATGTCCAAGTATAAGTAAAGATTGTGTCAAGCTAAAAAAAAAATTATCCGTTTCTTTTGAAACAGTCTAATATATATATGAGGCGATCCACGCCATTTCGCTCGGCCCTGACCCTGACCATTTTTAATTTTTTCTTATAAAATAGTATACTGTGCAAGGAGTATTTTGACCAATTTTTAAATTTTTATCGCATGTATTTCCGAAGTTACAATTTTTCGAAAAATCTGCACTTCAGAAATTTCGGAAACGTTCTAACGCCGATATCTCTTAAATTACAGTGCGACCTCAGATAATTCAATTCGACGGGACCGGAAACCTTGCATAACTCAAATTTCCCCTTTGTTCTCCCACTCACGTCTCTAAGCGTTTTAAGCACATTCATTACTTAGTAAAATTCATCAAACGAAATTCAATCGTACATATTTTCGCGAGAAAATTTGACAGGTTGAGGTTATGTTACCCTGTGTAACACACAGTCAAGGTTCGAAGTGGGGCGAAACGGCCAGAGGGGAAATTGAGAAATGCGAGGTCGTTGCCATGGTAACGAGTTGAGAAATGCGAGGTTTTGAATTATGCGGGCTTGAGTTATCTGAGGTTCTACTGTAATCGATATATTGAAAAATGTTCAGAGATCGATTTGCTTCATATTAGCTCACACTTTCATGAAAAAAAAGAAACATTTTTTAAATCATCGTTATCAACATTTTTTCAGCGTCTAAAGTGAAAATTATTTTTTTTAAAGATGATTGCCATTTTTTATTTTTTCAAAAAATTCTCTAAAATAATATGATAAATTATATGAATTTTAGCGCTAGTCCCATCGTGGGCCCATTTTTCTTTCTATTTTTAAAAAAATAAATTCAATTTTTTTTTACCAAAATTTTAAGTGTTTCGTATGAATTACTATAATAATTTTTATTACTAATTATACACGTGAGTAATAATTAATGTACTTATTTACAATTAGTAATTGTAATGATAATTTTACAATTAGTAGTCCGATCTAATATGTTGAAGAATTATTTTTCCATTACTTTTCTATAGGAGAATATATGAATGAAACACTTGCATATTTTTTTTCTTGAGAGAGTTATAGATATTTATTCTCTCACTCGTTTAAAAAGTTTACATAATCGAGACTGATCAGATTTTGAAAAATCTTTTACTCTTAAGGAACCATCATTATCAGGCACAACGCAGTGCAATTTTTGGGTACCCGTTATGGTTTTCACCCGTTTATACCGGTCACTTAATTTTCTGCTATACATGTCGATATCTGATCAGTCTCGATTGTGTAAACTTTTCAAATGAGTTATAAAATAAATGTCTATAACTCTCTCAAGATAAAAAAAAATATGTAAGTGTTTCATTCATATATTCTCCTATAATGGAAAAATAATTCTTCAACATATTAGATCGGGCTACTAATTGTAAAATTATCACTATAATTACTAATTCTAAATAAGTACAATAATTATTACTCACGAGTATTATTAGTAATAACAATTATTGTAGTAATTCACACGAAACACTAAAAAATGTCAAGAAAAAAAAATTGAAATTATTATTTTTTAAATAGAAGGAAAAATGGGCCCACCATGGGACTAGCGTTAAAATTCATATGATTCATCATATTATTTTAGAGAATTTTTTGAGAAAAATGAAAAATGGCAATCATCTTTAAAAAAATAATTTTCACTTTAGACGCTGAAACGATGATTTAAAATTTGTTTCCCTTTTTTTATGAAAGTGTGAACTTATATGATAAAAATCGACCTCTAAACATTTTTCGATATATCGATTAATTTAAGAGATATCGGCATTAGAACGGTTCCGAAATTTCTGAAATCCAGATTTTTCGAAAAATTACAACTTCTGAAATACATGCGATAAAAATTAAAAAATTAGTCAAAATGCGAATTGCAAAGCATACTATTTTATAAAAAAAAATGAATAAAATTGAAAGTGGTCAGGGTCACGGCCAAGCGAAATGTCATGGATTGCCTCATATATAACTTAATTCCAGGATCAAAAGAGAATACATCGACCAATGATATCGTGGGTTAAGCTAACTGACATCCTATCTATAGCCCTATCATCTACAATCTGCAATCGTCACACTCGATTACGATAGGGATCGAATACGGATACCGGGAATGCAAGTGGCGCCACCATTTCTAATTTTTCTCGCCGATTGGGATTCTGATAGGAACGCTGGTTTCGGGGAATCCATGGCAAATCCCGATCGGGATTCTAATAGGGACGCGGTTTGAGGGAATCCATGGCAAATTCCGATCGCGATTCTGATAGGGAAGCAGGTTTTGGGGAATCCATGGCAAATCCCAATAGGGATTCTAATCGGGACGCCGATTTTGAGGAATCCATGGTAAATCCTGATCGGGATTTGATGAGACGTCGGGCCTAAGAAATTTCCCTAAGAAATTTCTGCATGGGCAACCGTCCCGAGGAACCATGAAGGAACTTAGGTTCCTTTACGCATTTTATCGACCATCCCGGGGAAACACGAGGAACCAATTAGAAAATTATTTCTTAATACAAATGTTGAGATTAAAAATTAAAAATTAAAAAATTATTTTTTAATCTCAATGTTAGGATTAAAAATTGAAACATTATTTTTTAATCCCAATGTTGGGATTTAAACAAAATCCCAAGTAACAAGTTTCAGGTCAAATAAATCGATTTTTAAAAAGTCCTCTGCCGTAATGAATCCGCCATTTCGAATTTTGAAAATCTGACATTGGATTCGTAATCAGTGACCCCGGAAACTCCTAAACACAGAATGTGACGAAAATTGCGTTACTTTAAAAAAGCCGGGCCTTAAGCCTTCGAGTGCAACCTCCAAATTTATTGTAATTGTTGATTAAAAATTCTTATTATTATTATTATTATTATTATTATTATTATTATTATTATTATTATTATTATTATTTAAATCTTTTTATTCCTTACTCCCCAACATGAAATTAAAAATAAATTGTGATTGCAGTAGTTGGCATTAAAAACTAAAAAAATATTTTTTAATGCCAATGTTGGGATTACAAATTAAATAATTCTTTTTTAATCCTTATGGCGGGATTAGAAATTAAAAAACTATTTTTCATCCAAGTTCTTAGAACTAGCAAATAAAAAAAATTTTAATTCGAATGTTAATTCAATTATTTTTTTAATGCATTATTTGCAACCCTGATCGTAAGGAACTATAAGGTAAGTGTCCCGAATACTGGGGACCTAAGCTTCGCTCGCCATTAACAGAGGAAAATCTTTATTCAAAATTGTCTCAGGGTAAAAAGTATTGGTATTGTTGGAAAGCGTGGAATCTCAGCTAACGAATGTCCACCTCATTTTTGTTATTATTTATATTATTTAATTGTAATTTTGAAAATGCGTACATGTGTAAATGTCCCGAATACTGTTCTACACTTTTGACAGATGTCCCTATTATTGGGGTATGCATGGCCCGAATACTGTTGTACATTTTAACATGCGTTTGACATTCGTTTGTCATTCGTAAAACAAACGGCCCTATTACTGGCGTATGCATGTCCCGAATATTGTTGTACTCGTTTAACGTCCGAAGTGAGGTTATACATGGGCCACAGTATTCGGTGCACACGATTCTCACTATGTACCGAATTATGGGGTATGTATTTTCGGCCTAATATTTAACTTGCTCGTCTATTTCCACACTCTACTACTTTAATGACTCGTTTATAATACATTAAAATTTATTTCGACTGATTAAATGCTTTTTTAGGCACTCACTCATTTATGACAGAAAGTGCCTATTTCAATCACCTCGAAATCTGTGTCGGATGTCCGTCCGGACCCAGATCTCAGAAACCGATGTACGGAATTCAATTTCCTTTGGAGGGTAGTTGTGTATGGTTGTAATCTCTATGCCAAAGGAGTTTAAATCCAAACGGATATTGTAAAACAAAGATTTTTGAAAAAATAGCCATTTTTGAGCAAAAAAAGACGTTTTATGACCATATTTAGTTGAAACTTGGAATTTCTCTAACGAATTTTTCTCTAACTCACAGAATGTGTGTATATGATTATAAACAAATGTCTCACGAAGTATGAATCCAATCAGACACCATTAAGGTTGCAATTTTGGCAAAAAAACACAATTTTAACCAAAAAATGCTATTTCTATCTATATGCACTTGGATCTCCGAAGTTCACGGACGAATTTTTCTCTTACTCACACAATGTCTGTATATGATTGTAAACAAATGTACCACGAAGTATGAATCCAATCAGACACCATTGCACAGTAGGAGAAAAGCCCAAAAACCTGGCCAAAACCTCAAATGACCTTTGACGGGAATGAAAATTGGCTTACAGGGGTTTTCAAGGTCGCTGATTACGAATCTAAAAGCCAAATTATCGTAAAAAAAATGGCCGATCCAATATGGCCGACATGAACGTTAAAAAGTTACCAGATGTTGACAAAAATTGGTATATACGGGTTTTCAAGGTCGCTGATTACCAATCCGATATCTATTGTTTATAACTTGCAACAAAGAGCTTACAGCAAATTGTTATAAACAAAATGGCCGAGTATCCTGCTAAATAGATAAATTAATATATAAAAAAAAATCATCATAATAAAATAAACGTGAACAGTGTATTCTACGCAATTATCGTTTTTATTTCCAAAATAAATACGGAACGTTTCAAAAATAGAAAATTTTATTCTTAATCAAAATCGTAATCGGAGTCGGAGTCGGAGTCAGAATCATTATCCAAGTTTGTATCTATTACAACACCCGGCACGGCTTCAATCTCGGCGCAAAATTCGTCTGCTGCAGCAGTCACTTTAGGAGCGATCAACATCGCTACAGCTTCCGGCGACAAACTCTTCAGCTTCTTCTGTGGTAGTCTTCTGACACTCGAAATGTACGGATCAGAAGTAACTAAGAGCCGATGAAAAACATCTTCCATAGTTTTAACCCTGGAACTTTTTCGCGCAAAATCTTCTCGATATCGTTTGATGTCTTTGTTTCGAGCTTCCTGAGCATCTTCGGATAATTGGCCGATTGGTAATAGAGCATGAGTTATTATCACTGGACCATGAATTAATAGTTTGTGCACCGAAGTAGGCATGGAGTACCAAGGGTATAATGCAACGGTCTTTCTTGCCGTTTCAATAGCATACTGTTCAAATCTTTCACAGTTTATCTCGTGGCCACACGATATAACTTGTAGGATTACGTACAAGCGTTTAATTACTTCTTCGTTGACCCCCGTTATCGCAGCGGAAACCGTCGAATTTTCAAAGAATCGCCGAGCTGTGTTGCCATCATTGCTGCTGCCGTATCCAGGCTTTGGGCGATCGATATTTAGACCGAATTGCTTCTTGAATCCTTCTTGAATGGCCCTCTTGCGTTCCTGGGTAATTTTTTTTTCTTCGGCACTTTGAGCTTGCCATTTTTTAATGCCGAGTTTGTAAGACACGTGTAAGCAATACTCGAAGCACCGTATCCACGCATGCAGCGTCGACAATCCGAACTTCAAATTTGTTGCATTGATTTCCCTTTGCAATACAGTGTCGATGGCATTAAAATCTTTGCTGGTTGCTCCACACAAATAGCACCGTTGAGCATATTTCGTCAATGATACAGCGTTGCGAACTTTACCATCTATCATGGTGAACAACAACTTGTACATTACGGAGATTTCTTTTCCATCTATTACACTTTCGAATGGACGAAGTGACTTTATTTGTTCTTCAACAATTTGGACTTCATTAAGTGTTGACTCTGTGTCTTCGCGTAGAAACAGTAGTCTAAGCGGTCTACAAAATCGTGGAGACGAGGGTCTGGGGTTCTTCCAAACAACTATTTCTTCCTTCGATTGTTGATCATAACACACGAGTTGTAATGGCACGACTGAAGTAAAGAATACATGCGCATCAGATTTGCTGTCATCACTGAACGTCTGCTTATATTCACTTTGCCCAGAACTTCCATCGCAACCCCACTTGCAAATCAAGTCCATTTTACGAACATTATCTGGAGTCAATCTTTGAATGAGTACATTTTGGACGAGTAAAATACGTTCAACTGTATGATCTAATAGTGCCTGTAGTTGGACTTCTGCACTACTCTCTGTAATCCTGATTGCATCACGTAAGTACTTCATTCCCTGGTAAGTACTCTTGAAGAATTTATATTCAATCATAGCGGAAAGTGCAGCCTCTTCGGATAAAGTAATTTCATCCGTTGCTGAGTAAGCTTTACGATACTTGGAAGCTCTTAAAGGACTCGTCATTGTTACGTCCTTAATAACTTTTGCGGCGTCAGATTGTCCTGAAGAGCGAAGGCTCATCTGAGTAGCGTATGCTAACTCGACCGAGTTGAACGATGTACGAATATCTTGGGTCTTCCTTCGTTTAGATCTTTCACTGGACATTGTAAACTCAAGGGACGGGCGGCCGCCCGTATGACCCGGGCTTGTTACTACAGTGTCTGTAGGTACGGCAAAACATACCTGCTTGCTAAGCCGTTCACCGTTATTCTTGAAAAATACACAGGATTTTCTGTGAGCTTGTCGCCACCTCGTTCTCATTTGATTGAAGAGTATCGAAAAAGTCTGTTTCGAGTCCTCAGGCACTACAACTGTACGTCCGGTGTCCTTGGAAATTTTTTCTACCATAAATGCGATCAAGGAAGCGAATTTATCGGATAAATGCTCGCTGATTATCAGAAATACTTCTTTCCTTGTCAGCACCAATTCTTTGTAACCGGATCCTGTAATAAAGACTTAAAATTGTAGAAAATTGGTGTTAAAGGAAAAGATAAAATTTTCAATTAATGCAATAACTTGAACAATGTACATTATTTCACTAAATAAATAACCGCAATAATTGAAATAATTTTAAAAAAATTAGACAGAAAATATTGACATGGATTTGGTTAAAAGAAAGCTTTGCTCACTATATAATATATATATATTCAAATATTTTATTCGAATGTTATAACATTTCATTCATATTTAAGAAATTTTTATGTGGTTGATTTTAATATGTATATATATATATATATATGCATACGTAAATATCATAATTAAATCACAGAAAATTTATATATATATATATATATATATATATATATATATATATATATATATATATATATATACACATACATATATATTAAAATAATTTATTTCAAGCGTATAACAGCCGTCTTGTCCGTTATGATGCTACTTCACCCATTCTCAGGTAGAGGCGCAGAGGCTGCTCAATAGTGCCGCGTGCACGCTCGCTACCGCACGATGCGAAAAAAATCATAACGGGCAAGACGCACGTTTTCCGCAGGTAACTCTTGTAAATTTCGAAAGCTTATACATTAAACTAAAGGCCAAGACTAGGAGCTTTGCAAAATGTGACAAAATATATAACTTTTCGAACCGTTGAAAATATAAGTTTTCAAAATTATTCAATTTTATTTATGCCGAAGGCTATACTACATTTCAATCATTTATCCATAAAGTTTAGATTCAACCGATGTAAAAATATGTTCTACATACCTCCAGAAGTCGTATCCATGTTGCAGAATTGAAATTAAACCCGTCACTTTAAAGTTATGGGTTTTTGAAGTCAGCGTTATTTTCGTCTGTTCAGCGCGTGACACGTACACTCTTCACGAACACTAACTGCCAACTGACGCTGCGGCGCAGGTATACACTTAAAGGGCTTTCCCTTCCACAATAGAATGCAGTTACTAGTCCTCTACCTGAATGACTACTCAACTGACCCTATTTCGAAAATTTATTTTTTGGGGTTTTGGCCAGGTTTTCGGGCTTTTCTCCTACTGTGCATTGAGCTTACAATTTTTGCAAAGAAAACAGAATTTTTAACGAAAAAAAAAAACAATTTCTGTCCATATGCACTTGTATCTCCGAAGTTCACGGACGATTTTTTTTCTAACTTACAGAATTTCTGTTTATGATTATGAACAAATGTCACATGAAGTTCCAATCCAATTAGACACTGCTAAGTGAATAACTTTTGCTCAAAAACAATATTTTTAACAAAAAAAGACTATTTTTCTCACTGACAGAATATCTATATGACTGTAAACAAGCACATATCACTCTCACCGCTTTCACGTAAAGCATAGACCGGCGCACGCGACGTCGCCACGTATGTCACGACGCCGCTACGCCACGTACAGAGTAAAAGAGGAACTAAACACGGCCTGAGCGTGCCAAATTCAAAACCCATATTTCGCTCTTATAAAAAGTACATGGTTCTTTTGTGTGCTTGCGCTCCATTGGCAATATGGCGATCACCCACGCGTTTGAAACGTGAAAAAACAGAATCTGGGCATTGATTTATAACCGAAAGCTTTTTTTACTTATTATAAATGGACTAATAATCATTAAATGATTAAAGTGTTATGATAAATATGCCCATCTCAAATGTCACTAATATTCTTCATTACTGCCTAATACTGTAACAATTCTGTGAATATAATCTATCAAAACATTTAAATGATATGATTGTTTAGATACTTTTATATCATATTGATTATATTCAAATCTGTCTTTTTAATTATGATTAATAGAATTTATACGAATTCATACACAATGAATCAAAGAGTTTAAATAACGGTGTGAGTGCCTATGAAAACGGGACATGTTAACCAACATTCAAAATATATCACAAAAACAAAATATATGATCATTATATTATGAAATTGTGAGTGCCTACTAATATTATTCTTAAAATTCGGTTATTAACTTTATGAATCATTGCCCCCATTGAGAATGAAAAATGTGACTCAATATTATCAAAAACAATGATCAGTAACATAAAAACAATATAGTATTTACATACCAAATAAATTAAGATGATGGTCAAGAATATGGAGCGCAAAGCCCCCCCCCCCCCAACAAAACGTTAAGGGGGGTTTGGGGGTGGAGCCCCCAAACAAAACATAGTTATGTGGGTTTAATGAAGTTAAATGAAGATTATTTAAAAAAATACATTACGTTTATTGAACGTAAACTGAATTTATTCTAATGAGAAATAGACTAGACGAACAGTATTCGGTACTAGCCCAATATTCGGTACACTTACCTTAGTGAACCGTGGAAACCATCAAACAAGCGTGATGAAACATCTGGAATAATAAAGAACTGAGGAATGACGAGGAACCATGAGGAACACTGTATGAAACTATCCTGCTATTTTTCAGAGGGAACTACGAGGAACTGAAAAAATTGCTGAAGGAACCATGAAGAAACAGACCGAATAAATTCCTCAAGATTCCTCGGGACGGTTGAAAAAATGCGTAAAGGAACTGTGGTTCCTTTACGGCTTATGTACTCTTAAAGGAACAGTTGCGGGACTTGGTAGGGTCGTCCAGCGTAAAAAAAAAGAATCTTTGAAAGAATCTTGGAAAGGATCTTTGAAAGGCTCTTACAAAGATTTTTTGAATCTCAGAAAGAATCTTAAAGAGATTCTTAGAATCTTGGAAAGAATCTTGGGAAGAATCTTGAAAAGAATCACGGATACGATCCGGAGCGGGATTCTTTTAAAGATTCTTTCCAAGATTCTAAGAATCCTTTTAAGATTCTTGCAAAGATTCTTTCCAAGATTCTAAGAATCTTTTTAAGATTCGTTCAACGATTTTTTAAACGTCTCTTTCAAAGATTCTTTTGTCGCATCGAATGAAAATCTTTCGGAGAATCTTTAAAAGATTCTTTGAAACAATGAGGTTTTTTCGAAACCTTACGAAAACCTAAAAACTGACCAATTCGAGTCAATTTTCGAAAAAGAAGAAATTTGAGAAAATCGAAAAACTTTATTTCGGAAAAGATAGAAAATCAAAAATAAAGATGACCAGCATGGCCAAATTCCGTTTTAACACGTCGTTAAATCTTGGAAAAATTCATTCAAAGGAACTTTGAAAGATTAATTGGAAGAATCTTAGAAAGATTAATTTAAAGAATCTTGGAAAAATTCATTTAAAGAATCTTGAAAACGTTCATTCAAAAAATCTTGGAAAGATTAATTGGAAAAATCTCAGAGACTAATATAAAAAATCTTGTATAAGCAGATCGGTCGGGAGAATATTGGAAATAATTTTGTTTTTTCCAAGATTTCCAAGATTTTGTAAATGAATTTGGTCATGATAGTGTTTTTTATTTTTGATTATATATCTTTTTTCTAAATAAAGTTTTTCGATTTTCTCAAATTTCTTCTTTTTCGAAAATTGAATCGAATTGGTCACTTTCTATTTTTTCGTGGGGTTTCGATAAAACCTTATTGTTTCGAAGAATCTTTTGGAGATTCTTCGAAAGATTCTCATCCAATGCGACAAAAGAATCTTTGAAAGAATCATTTCAAAAATCTTTGAAAGAATCTTAAAAAGTCTCCTAGAATCTTGGAAAGAATCTTTGCAAGAATCGTTTTAAGATTCTTTCTAAGATTCAAAAAATCTGTGTAAGATCCTTTGTAAGATCCTTTCCAAGATTCTTTCAAAGATTCTTTTTTTCTACGTGGGTAGTTAGTCTATGACAAACCCGCTGTGGTTGGTTTATCTGTATGATGTTTGAAATTCACGCGCAAATTACGATAAATAGTTGTTTCTTCTTTATTTATGGTCATAATTATGCTTTCTTTTTCACATAATTCGGTAATATCTCGCAAGTGTTAAAAACTAGTAGTCACTTTTTGTATTTATAGTTTTAATTATACCTTTTCTTTCAAACAATGTAGTAATATACGGGAATGTAAACAAATGAATGTAATGTGCATGTGTTCTGCCGCGATGGTTAGAAGTATTTTTTATGGTTATTATGTGAGAGTATAACCTATATGTCCTTAAAATATCATTGTGTATAAATATCTGAATATCTCATCTGAGTTAGACAATCCAAAAGTAGGTACTACCCAGCTAATTCTTACATGATGAGAATTAATTCCATCGAGTAGAATAACTAGGTTAGATACATTTTATTACTTACCGATCACGTTGAATGTAATCCATCACATTCACAACGAGACGCAACGCAACAATGCCGGGTTATATAGAACAAAAGTTAACACAAGGCTTAAGCAAAGATCGGGGAATCCCCCGTTCATAAAATACATGCGCTCATTCTTTCTCGAACGGTTCTGTGGTAACTTTCCGTGCAGCGCAGTAAAGTTCTCGAAGTAAAATGTTATCAACGAACCCACTAGTGGCGCTAGTCGCATATTCTGTGTGACGTTCCGGGCAGGGTACAGTTGCATAGCCCTACTGATGAGTCTGCACTGTACCCGAGACGAAACGCTAAGAGGATCCTCCTCTATATTTTTCGCTGAAGAATATCTAGAGGGATCCTCTTTACCAACTTCCTCGTAAAACATCCTACCCTACCAACTTGCAAAAACTGGACAACGAACTTACGTTCATGACGCTTCAACTCAAACGCAAAAACGTACGAGACCGACTACGATCTCTACATCTGCACGGTCCCTATAAGTCGAATTCACACGATGTTGCACCATGAAGCAATCTACGCACCACGGCGCGGGCGATCTGAGCGTAGCACGGCGTCAAACTATATTTATGTATGTAGATCAGGCTCCCGGCACTGAGTGGCTCTCTTAGCGTTGCCAGCCACCATGCGGCGCTAGTAGTCTACCGCACGGTGGCCGTGGGTTGCAAGAGGATGACGGGGGTGTGGGATACAGCGCAGATGACTGGTAGAGTTGGTGACGTTATCTACCCACAAGGGGTCTCACGCGAGGCCCCTTCAAGCGCAAGGCCGTGTGCGGGGTCCGCTTCGCACACGCCTAGCTACGCCACTGGGAATTTATTTCCTGTGTTCTCCCGTACAGGATCATGTATAGAATTCAGCTACCCACATTGCCCCACACAGGTTCGCATGTAGGTTCCTGTACAAACATTTATTACCTGTGTTTTCCCGTCCAGGATCCCGTACATGATTAAGCTTCCCACGTTGCCCCACACAGGTTCCCATGCAGGTTCCTGTACAGGAATGTGCATCCTGTACAGGAAACCGTGCGGGATCCCACACTTTCCTTGGCTGTTCCATGCTTTGCTGTCACAGTTCTTTCAAACATGTTTTGAGGGCTTACATAACTTCCGAGGGGTTAGAAGCTCTGAAATTAAATTATGAAGGGTAACGTAAGTTATGAGGGTTCAGGTATTGTGGAATAAAGTTTACATAACTTATGAGGGGTCAGGGGATTCGAATTCGCAAATAAAAAAACCAACTTTCATGGTTTATTGCTCATTCAAATGCATATAATATTATTATTTGATTATTATTATTATTATTATTATTATTATTATTATTATTATTATTATTATTATTATTATTATTATTATTATTATTTTACTACCATTATTATACTCCTATTATTTTTTCGGCACTCCAGCATTCATATATTATACAAGTAGAGAGAATTCATAAGTAGTCGGTAGCGTGTTAGGTAGATAGGTAGGATGATAGGTAGGGTCGAGGGTTCGATTCCCAGTCTCTGAGAAAAGTTAGATCAGACAATTCGTGCAGATTTTTTTTTCTATGAATCTTTTTCGGGCTGGTAAACTATGCATATTAAATAATTTTGCAAGAGCTATGTATTTTTTATAACATGTTTAACAACAATTAATTCTAGTTACGGTAACGTAACACAGTTACATAACTGTTGCGTAACTGTTACATAACTGTTACGTTACCGTTACATAACTGTTACGTAACTGTTACATAACTGTTACGTAACTGTTACATAACGTTCCATAACTGTTATGTAACAATGTTACATTGCTGAGTAGGAAATTGTAACTTACATGTAACTTGCATGTAACGTCCATGTAATGTTACATGCTACAAACGGTAACATTGCCGTTACATTGCTGCAACATTACTGTGTCCACTGGGTGGATATGTTAGGAACGTCGAGTGAAAATTGCAAGTAAAAATTGAAATAAATGACAGTTTTTATGAAAGGAAGAGCTTTCAGTGATCGAATTTTTTTTTTTTAAATTTCTCTTTTGTAGATAACAATGAACCCAATTACTATATCCACTATTTCCGGTACGAAGCGCCGGTTTCGAAATATTTCTGATCGATAAAAAAAATTCTATGCGCCTGATTGAGCGAATGAGCTCATAAAAGAGGTTCTTATGATAAGACCAAACCTCCGCGTCCACTCACCCATTCCGCGTTTGTGAGTGCGAAAGATAATTCCGTAGAGACGATGTGACAAAAAGAGAAAGAAGCTTAGCCTCCTCTCAAAGAGAAGATAAAGGTCAGCATAACCTTATTACTTCGAGAAAATCAACTTAACCTTACCTTCAAGCAGATCAACATCACCTTAATGCCAAGTAGATTAACATAAACTAAATTTTTTTCAACACACTTCCCTCAATGCTGGCTGGATTAAATGAAATGCCAACACTGAGGCCACCTATGTAAACAGGGGTACAAACGGCGTCACTATTTTTTCGAGGGAAAAATTTTAGTTACTTTTGCTCTATCTCCTTCGAACTTATTTACCAAACTCCCCTGAATACAGAAACAAAGTATTGAATTTGTACACCGTAGGCTGTAAACAAAATTTTAAGTATACCCCGTGAACACGTTATGTTGCAGCAATGTAACATGGAAGTTACATGTAATGTTACAATGTTATTCCTATGTAACGGTACTGTTATATAACGTGTAAGTAACAAGTTATGTAACATTTGTTACATGTAGGTTACGTAACTGCAATATAACTTTGATACATTACAGTAATGTAACATATGTTATATTGCGGCAATATAACATGGAAGTTACATGCATTGTTACAATGTTATTCCTATGTAACATTTAATACATGTGGATTGCATAACTGGTATATAACTTTGTTACGTTACAGTAATGTAAACAAATTTTGTAGCCGTTACGTGACATGCTTATAATCAAGTGACATTACAGTCATGTAACATATGTTATATTGTGGCAATATAACATGGAAGTTACACACTGTAAAAAAAGATATGAAATTTCAAACATTTCTACTACGAGGGGTCATAGGTCACGAAATTAAGTTATGAAAGATAACTTAAGTTATGATAAGTCAGGTATTCTGGAATACAGTTTTGAGAGTTCACATAACTTTTGAGGGGCCGGGAGCTCTGAAATTAAGTTATGAGGGGACACTTAACTTATGAGGGATCAGGAATCCTGGAATTGAGTTTTGCACTCGCTTTTGTCCTGGAACATTTAACGTTCTTCGCGATATTCGAGTCGGGGCAAATGCTCCGCACAAAAGACGGGAGGTGCTCCATCAACGAAAACGGTAAATTGTGTTCGTGTAAAAACATAACGAGCTTCAATTCAGCATCCTTTGTTTGTCTGTCCACTTTGTGGTTCTGCACGGTTTTCTGAATTACAGTTTCCAACTTCGGTGTTGTTTTCGAATCATTTAATCGGCTTATATGTGACTTCGTCTCGGAATGGCGCTTGATATGTGTAACACTGCCCTCCAAATTTTTATCACACACAATGCATTTTGCTTGTCCATCTTTTGATGGTTCCAGCCAATTCCCATAAATCTGTTTCCATTCCTTTTTGAATTTCTGTTTATAGATCTTGGATTTTCTGTATGAAAAAAGTTCAATCATTTAGGGTACGCTACAGCGCATCGATTTTCAAAAACATTTATACCTTGATTCAATTTTTTTTTAGATGGCTGCTCATCATCGGATGGTGAAGAATCGCATCCTGTATCTTTTAAATATTTACGGGCGATGTATTCCATCTTTTATTCGCCGACTTTTAACCGAAGAAACTCGGGATTCCCCTTTTCTCGGATACTTGTCAAACCTCATTTACTTCGGGTTATTTATATTGCCTCTGTCTGTTACTCTGTTAGAAACACGTTATACTTGCAACTTGCAATTTGCAATCTATATTCACTTCGACTCAGTCAAATATATCGGGGCACTGCGTATGCTGTCAGCTGTCAACCTGATATAGTTATTCGCGTCGCGAATAACTATTTCGCGAGGAAAAACCCCATAAATGCAGGACTTCGATCTTCGATCACCTTTCCGAAGTTTTTAGCCTGCACCGCTAGATGGCGAATGACTAGTTTGCGGTGTGGCGACTGCCTTACCGTCATAGATGCCCGCGGGGCTAGCGAAAAACTGGACGACTTAGCCACAGCCAATCGGTGCCACGCTCGCTACAGGTTGGGTGTGGCGGCCGCGAGCGCGTTTCCGCCCGCACGGAAACGAGAGGACAGTGAGATTCGAGACACGACGTAGCACACACGCTGATTATATTTACCTACTCCGAAATCATTCTTTTTACAACAAGTTTAAATAAAGATATATTTATTTATCTGTCCTGCGAATTGACTAGTCGTGTGAACATTATTTTCCCTCAGTCTCCTGGATCATATAGTAATTCCCCTCAAACTGGTGACCCCGACGTGATTGAGAAAACTCGAGGTGCGTGGACGTGACTGTTATCCGCCATCTTCGGACATTCACCGCGTGTGTGAACCCTTCTCGCGTTTTACCGGCATACGTAGCCGCGCCGCATTTTTCTCGATTCGTTTTTAGTTCGCGAATAAACTTTGCTCGGACTTTTGCAGATATTCGCGGACCCGGGTGAATTACGTGATTTTTTTATTATTTTTGACCCTCGTTACGATTAGTGAAAACGAGACACCGCGTCGCGAATCGCGAATCCGAAAATTCCTCGTGTATTCTCGCGCAATCGTCGCTTTTTCTTGCGCATGGATAATTCGAGTGTCATTTTTAATATCGTCAAGCATATATTTTTGTCAAATTTTCGATTTTTTTTCTTCCCAAAAGCACGATGTCACAGGATCAGCAAGCTCCACCAGAGATCCACATGTCGAGGATCGCCAAGCTTCCTCCATTTTGGAAACACGACCCCATCGTATGGTTTTATCAAGTCGAAGCAGCATTTGGAATAGCACGGATCACCACCGATGAGACGAAATACCAATATTTGCTCTCAAATCTTGACCCCTCGATTCTTCCCTTCGTCACGGACTTGATTCAAAATCCCCCGGACCAGGGTAAATACGAGGCAATGAAAACTCGCATTCTTCAATCTTTTGCAGAAACGAACGAGAGCAAGATTCGAAGGCTCCTCAGAGGACAATTACTCGGAGACCAGAGACCGTCGCATTTCCTTCAACATATGCGAAGCCTCGCAGGAAGCCACGGGGACGACGAATTGCTCAAGTCATTGTTCATGGAGCAATTACCTCAGCAAGCCAGCGCCATTCTCGCAGCGTCAAATGAAGCTGACCTCAACAAGCTTGCGTTACTCGCAGACAGAGTCATGGATCTGCAGCGGCCAGCACAAATCAATGCTGTCGCAGCCCCGCAGCAAGATCTCATTCAAAGCGAAATCGTTTGCGCAATCAATGCCCTTACGGGGCGGTTTGATAAATTTTTTAAAAATGAAAATTCTCAAAAACAAAATCAGAATCGCATGCGTAATCGTTCAAGATCGCGTTCTCGTGGTCGAAATAATAATAGCGAGAATAACTTTTGCTTTTATCATGCTCGTTTTGGTGTAAAGGCTCACAGGTGTGAAAGTCCGTGTGCGTGGAAGCCGAGTGCGGAAAACTAGCTCCGTCGTTGTACATTGGCGCGGTTCGTAACAACGACGGTAAATACGTCCGCCTAACTATTCGTGACAAGAAATCGGGACTTGAGTTCCTCGTGGACACTGGAGCGGATATTTCCGTCATACCAAAAACTCGCGTTCCCGGTGTTTCGTCGACGCCGTCGAAGTTTAAGTTGTATGCCGCGAACAACTCGGTCATCGATACCTACGGGGAAAAACATTTAACGCTCGATTTAAATCTCCGAAGAAATTTTACGTGGTCACTTACGGTCGCTCGGGTTTCGCGTGCAATTATCGGCGCCGATTTTTTGTCGCATTTCGGTCTCCTCGTCGATCTAAAGGGAAAACGCCTCGTCGATGCTGAAACGAAATTATTCTCCGTGGGCAACGTGTCCTGCGAAAAATATTCTTCGATTTCGACTATCGCTGGTGACACCCTTTTCCGAGAACTGCTTAACGAGTTCTCGGTTATAACGAAACCGGTTCAATTTTCTGGTTTTTCAGATCATGGTGTACAACATCACATCGTCACACGAGGACCGCCTGTCGCTGAACGCGCCCGGCGACTTTCGGGGGAAAAACTCGCCGCCGCAAAAGCTGATTTCAAACGAATGATGGCACACGGAATTTGCTACCCCTCTACGAGTAAATGGGCTAGCCCGTTACATCAAGTTCGCAAGAAATCCGGCGAATGGCGATCCTGCGGAGATTACCGGCGCCTCAACAACGTTACCGAGCCGGATAAGTATCCGATTCCGCATCTGCACGATTTTTCTCATCAACTGCGCGGCCGTAAGATATTTTCGACAATCGATTTAACTCGAGCTTATTACCAGATCTCGGTCGCAGAGGAGGACCGACCAAAAACAGCCGTTATCACGCCTTTCGGTTTGTTCGAGTTTGCTGTGATGACGTTTGGGCTTTGCAATGCAGCCCAATCGTTCCAAAGATTCATGGACAGTATTTTTCGTGACCTTGATTTTATTTTTTGCTATATTGACGACATATTAGTCGCTTCAAGGGATCTTGAGGAGCATTCTAGTCATTTGAGAGTAGTGTTCGAACGCCTCAAACTATTTGGACTCTCGATCAACGTGACAAAGTGCACTTTCGGGCAATCGCGGGTGCAATATCTCGGGTATGAGATCGACGAGGTCGGTACTCGTCCTCTCCCCGATCGCGTCGCGGCTATTATTAATTATAAGAAACCCAGCAATATATCAGAGCTTCGTCGTTTTCTCGGAATAATAAATTTTTATCGCAGGTTCGTTCCCAACGCCGCTCAATCACAGGTGTTGCTTAACGCGTATATCGCGGGGGCAAAAAAGAACGACAAGCGACCAATCAAATGGACACCGGATGCGGTGAAGGCTTTCGCGGATTGCAAGGCACAAATTGCCAACGCCTCATTGCTCTTCCATCCTTGCGACAACGCGCCTTTATCGCTTCAGACAGACGCATCTGATTCGGCCATGGGTGCCGTTCTCGAACAACTTTGCGAGGGAAAATGGGAGCCAATTGGTTTTTACTCAAAAAAACTTAGTTCGACGCAGCAGAGGTATAGTACGTATGATCGCGAACTGCTTGCTATATTTTCTAGTCTCCAATTCTTCCGCTACATGGTCGAGGGACGCCCTCTCGTAATCAAGACGGACCATAAACCTCTTGTATACGCTTTCCGCCAACGCAGCGATAAAGCTTCACCTCGGCAACTCCGTCATCTCGATTTCATTGGTCAATTTACCACCAATATTGTCCATGTCAACGGCGTTGAGAATACGGTGGCTGACGCGCTCTCGAGGATCGAGACGATCTCGATGCCGGTGCTCTTGTCTACCGGGGATCTCGTGGCAGCCCAAAAGACGGATGAGGAACTCCAGCGCCTGTTGAAATCGAACACATCTCTCGTTCTTCGGCCTCTTCGAGTCGACAACAGCGAAGAGACCGTCTTTTGCGACCTCTCCAGCGGCGAGCCCCGCCCTTACGTTCCAGTGCACCTACGAAAACGAATATTCGACGCAACGCATGGACCCGCCCATCCGAGTGGCAGAGCCACCAAGTCGCTCATCCAGAAGAAGTTCGTTTGGCCGTCAATGAACAAAGATATCCTCAACTGGGCCCGTACCTGTCTACCTTGTCAAAGGAGCAAAATTTCACGTTATAATCTCAACACATCCCGGTACCTGATGTGCGTTTTGGGCACGTTCATATTGATATCGTGGGACATTTGCCTCCATCTAAAAACTTCAGGTATTGTCTCACAATAATCGACAGGTTCACAAGATGGCCGGAGGCTATACCAATCTCGGATATCACCGCCCAATCCGTGGTCAATACTTTCTTCGCTGAGTGGGTTTCTCGTTACGGCTCGCCATTAACTATTACGACCGATCGCGGTTCGCAGTTCGAATCGATGATTTTCGGGGCTCTCGTCAAATTTATCGGATGCGAACGAATGCGCACTACCGCATACCATCCAGCTTCCAACGGTATGGTGGAGAGGTGGCATCGATCCCTAAAATCTTCGATCATGTGTCATGAGACGACAGACTGGGTACAAACTCTTCCCATCGTCCTCCTAGGATTGAGAACGAGCATTAAGGAGGACATTCGTACCTCTGCCGCGGAACTGGTTTTCGGTACGACGCTTCGTATTCCCGGAGAGTTTCTCGTCGACCATGAAGAGTTCGACGACCAACAATTATACGTGCAAAATTTACGTACATTTATGCGCAACATTCGACCAACTCCAACAGCGCATCATTCCAAAAAAAGACCATTCGTCCACAAGAATTTATATGAATGTACGCACGTTTTCTTAAAAAACGAGGCAAAAAAATCGCTCAAACAACCGTTCGTCGGCCCTTTCGAAGTCGTAGAACGTATCTCCGACCTCGTCTTCAGGATCCTCGTCAACGGAGAGCCTGCCACGGTGTCTACGGAACGTCTGAAGCCTGCATTTTTTGAGACAAGCGCACACGAATTGGAACCAACGAGTCAAGGAAACCCGTTTGTTCAAGTCGAACCGAATATAACCTCATCGCGCTCCTCGCAATCGACGTCGCCAACGCACCTTACACCTATCCCGTCAACTTCGCTTAGTTCATCGAGGAATTCAGCGTTTTCTCCGCGAGCATCACCGTCGTTGCAGCCGGCACCTCCTCCAATTCAATCAACGTCTTCTCCTCGAGCTCCTGCGTTACCCGCAGCACCTATTCAAGGTATTCAGCCCCCAAAGAAAAAGAAAAACAAGGTTGTTTTCTTTCCGACACCGATCACGCTTACACCGCGTTCAGATGTGCCACCAAGGACCTATCCGGGTCGTAAACGTTGATTTAATTCATTTTATTTCGCAACTTCATTTGGTTGCTTGGAGGGGGGTGATGTGGCGACTGCCTTACCGTCATAGATGCCCGCGGGGCTAGCGAAAAACTGGACGACTTAGCCACAGCCAATCGGTGCCACGCTCGCTACAGGTTGGGTGTGGCGGCCGCGAGCGCGTTTCCGCCCGCACGGAAACGAGAGGACAGTGAGATTCGAGACACGACGTAGCACACACGCTGATTATATTTACCTACTCCGAAATCATTCTTTTTACAACAAGTTTAAATAAAGATATATTTATTTATCTTTCCTGCGAATTGACTAGTCGTGTGAACATTATTTTCCCTCAGTCTCCTGGATCATATAGTAATTCCCCTCAGCGGTAGCGAATTCTCTCGCCAGCACCACCAGATGGCGACGGATTAGTTTTTCCAATTGACCGACAAAATTCAGTCGGCCAATCAGGTAAAAGCTCGCTCCGCGGGTGAATCTACTGATAGTAGGGGTCATGGTGGGGGTAGGTACAAATGTAACTTTGGTCGAGCGGTGACCGTGGGTGGGGTCCATTTGGGTGTGTTCGATATTTTGGCTCGGGTTCTTACCACGTTTTGTTCAAGCGACCAAAATTTAAAAAAAAGTACTAGATTTTGCTACCGTCGTACTAGCGTACTAGATGGAACCAAATAGTACTAGATCTAGTACAATAGTACTAACACTGGCAACACTGCTCAAAATGAGTGGCAAGTTACTATCGGGCAATCACCACGGTGATTTTACGATATACTATCGGGTGCGAGGAGTCGACTAGCGTCATAGCGTAGTATATTTTACTCCCACTTGAGAATATTTCCTGTGTTTAGCAAGGCACCCTGACACTGACCAGCCTCATGTGAAGAAAGTGTATATGAAAAATGTCGACGTGGTTTTCTTCAAGGGTCAAGCATACGGATATCCAACAACACAAAAATCGTTTATGAAAATTTTCAGAAAGGAAATGGCGCAAGAAAATTTCAAACAACCAACCGATAATTCGAAAAGTATGGAGAAACTGTCGATCGCTTGCGAATACTGCAGTAAGCATGGACACACTTCGAACCGGTGTTGGAAAAAGAAAAAGGACCAAAAACCCAATTTGCGAAACGAGCACTCGCAACGAAGTATAGAGTACTTACCCTCCTGCACCTTCTGCGGTAAGTCCGGCCACGTCGTCAACGATTGCTGGGTCCAATACCTCGAAAAAATGCCAACAAAACTTAAGAAAGCAAAGCTTTCCAACCCAACGGAGGCGAAATCGTACGTGATATGTACGTATTGCAATAAGTGTGGCCACACTGCCGAGGCTTGTTACAAAAACAAACGCGACGCGAAACATGAAAAGTAAAAAGTGTACTTGAAATCCCCGAACCGAACTTTGATCAGGGAATTGCAAAAGGATTCAACCGAAATCCCAGGGCGAATCGATTTCTGAATTAAAAAAATAAATTAATAAGCGAGTGCACAATTAGTGAAAAAAAACACTTAAGTGCGCGTAAACAAAAGAGAAAGACAAAACGCATAAAAAGTGCTTCGACAAAATAAGTGCGTGTAAAAGACGATTGAATTGACAATCGAAAGACATTGTATGTAAAACAAATGAATAAAACAATCGACGAATGTGCGCGGAATGAACGATACACGCGGTGTTCGGTTGTTATCGCGCGGAGTGCATCATATACGCGAGTGCGCGAACAAACAATGCCACGTGCGAAATAGTTGAGTGCGACACGCGCCACACAAATATGACGCGAGTTACGTATACACTCACACGCACAACAACTGCCCATATACTATGTGTATTATATGGAGGGGCCTCGCAGACAACGAAGCCATGTGCGCTAAGACGCAAGAAAACAGCGACCATCGGGTTCAACGTGGTCATCCCATCTCTCTCTTACACACACGAGGGGCCACACGCGCAACGCAGCGGCCACCCTCGCACACACATAGTCACAGTCACACAGGAAGACTTCGTCAACCCGTCGAGAGAGAGGGGGAGACAACGATCTCAAGCGACTACAGCCGAAGATCACGTCACGCAGTACGAAAATGCCAAAGGACTGTAAGACGAAATAAACGAACACTTAAAATTCCTTTCGTCCTTTCATGTTACAAATAGCATTTTCTTTTCTTTTACGAATAAATGGTGCAGTGACTCACACTCATCATAAAATCAAAAGAATACGAATATAATAATTTTTTATTATTTTCTTTCCGAGTAAACGTAACATACTTAAACCGCGATATCTCGCGATTGTCTTGAAATCAAAATCATAATCTTTCTCTTTTCTTGAATTTGTTCAATTCCAATTGCTATAAATTATGCGCAGTTGCATTGACGTAAAATAACCACGCAAGCTGCAAGTAATACCTCACATTTTATTTTGAGACACTTGAAATCTAATAAATTCAAGCCTTCGATATTTTCAAGTAAATTTTAATAATACGATTTATCATTCCAATACTATAATTTGCAATTTACAAGCCAGTTTGGATAAATCACGAATGAGCGAATAAATGCAATAATTGCAATCATTCAAATAATTGAAATAACTAGCCTCTGACCATAATGATTTTCGCCAATAGTTTTAAGCAATTAATTCCAACAAACGAATGTATTGAATTAATCAATTTGAACGACATAATAATCGGTTGTTTTTACCTCGCCGTAAATTTGCACAATGCGCTGCAAATGCATAGATTAATTAATTTCGATAATCGCAAGTAAATTCAATACGATAACTGGTCGCGAAGAAAATTATCCCAATGCGACTACAATAAAAATGTAGGCACGCCCACAAATAGTATAGTTTGCGCACCCAGTACACATTGTAGAGCGATCACGCAACGTGATTCATATTACCTCGCTTATCACGCGCGGTGCGACCATCGTGAGAGGTTACCTACGTATGCTACAGTAGCCGACCTCATGAGTTATGGAGTAGATTTTAACTATACTTGGGAATAAACTTGATGATGCAAATTACTAAAGCTCAAAGTCATCAACAATATTACTAAATATATTTTTGATAGTTACTGTAAACATTTTGACTCCAAATCATTTGGAATAAATTACAATAAACAAAATGAAGCGCTTTATTGAATGCATAAGTTGACTAACGACTAACGTTGACAAATAAGGTCGATATTTTGACACCCAATAAAGGACAAGTAAATGTTAAAGTAACGCAAATCTTTTTGCTATTGATTCCCTCTGGAACAATTTGAAGTTTATTATCCGGGATACCCCGAGGATCGTGTAAATTACGATTATCAATTCGCGAATGATGCGAATGAGAAATGTTGTTAGCACTCGGTACACTTAGGGCACTGAGCGAATCAACAACAAATAAAAGCGTAGACGCAAAGGCGTAACGCATTAGAGCTTGAGTGGTATTAACCCGTAGAGTTTTGCGAGACTACGGAACACACACCATGAACCGCGGCCTATGGAGGGAAGCTCAACGCCAGTTGTATTGTTCGGAGGCTAGGTGTAGTCTCATGATGAGCGGCAAGGTCAACATAACAAAATGAATGAATAAAGTTTACTGACCAGCGACAGGCAAAATGCGAAGCCATCGTAAACACAAAATTGCAAGCGAGATTGATCCAAGCTTGATCAACTTGTGTTCATTCTCGTAAGCAAGATATTGAGAGAACCCATTATTATTGTACAATCTTTTAAGGTGTTGAATTAACATATCAAAATCAACATTCCAGTTAAATAAAAAAATATATATATATATAAATTCAGTTTCAAATTAGTTATTCAATTCAATTGAAGTAAAATCTTTCAAGTAAGCCGGGATTCTCTCCACATTTAGTAATTGAAAATATTGAAAACGTTAAGGTCAATACTCTTTTCTTTCCAGCCGCAAGAGACGCATGTATCAGCCTAAGAACGTAGATGTAACGACATATGATCCTTAGGGCATCGATTGTCGCTGCATCAACAATTGCGAAACAACAGACCACTACGGCGGATAATATTAGGACTACTTAGTTGTTTAACCAAACATTAGTTAGGGAGGTGGTCGAATATGACACCTGAACCTTAACGCTCAAGAGAATCCGCCAACAGTGAAGATGAAGGATCAACAAAGAAGAAGTCGAACATCGAGTACACCCCGTACTTCTTATTGGACGGCACGCCCTTCGAATGCTAAGCAAGGCGTAGATTCTTCTTAAGGGGGGATATGTTACGTCCGCGGTTTATTTGGCCACCGATTGTGGCAACCATTTTATTTTTTCCTATATACGGCAAAATTAATATGATTTTATTGGCAGCAATAAATAAAATAATATAAAATTGGCGCTGTAGAGAGCGCCTCTCATACAAAATTCTCATGTAACCGGCTTATCAACGTGCGAGTAAGTAGCCGTTGAGGATCCCACTGTACAATCGTCTGCGAATTTTGCTGACGATTGGGATCCCACCGTGACCGGTGAGATGCTGCACACCACGAGGATGTGCAGCGCCCGGCGTAGGGTTATCTTTTGCTCGCGCCTTGATTCGCCGTAGTGCACTATTTTTCTAAGGCAAAGTTAGTTAGTTCTTACCGGGAGCTCGACCAGAATGGTCATCTCCGAAAATAAAAACAAACGGACGTCCTCATTGGGAACACGTCGGCCAGGTCGAGTCCCAACAAAATTAAGTATTCCGATCAATCAAAAACCCAATAGTTTCGAACGTATTAGAGGCTGTGCATCGACATGTAAGCCCACCCTATTCAAATCGGGTTCAATCAAATTCGAATTCAGCAATCAATCAAAGATCAAGATCTGATCAACGTATACGAGAGGCGCGCGTATATAATTGTAGACCTCGTGATTTCTTAGGAGTGTCGTGCGACAATTTATATCGCGAGTGTAACAGCGGCCCTCGAATTGTTATTGTTGGTGCGCGTGTGAAACATTGTGATTCGCGATAACTTAGCGCGAAGCGTATCGCGAATATGGCACGCCCCAACCACGAATGTTTTGCCGAACGTTGTTTGACAAATTATTTAAAACCATTCAATTTTGAATATTTCGTATTCTGCCAAAATTTGTAAACTTTTGATAGTCATCGACCGGATTGGTCGATGCCGATTTAATAAATCAATTTTTGTTATCGTTAACCGGTCGAATCATTTTGGCAACATAAAACCCGCTACGCCCAAATTTAATCCACGGCAAAATAAAACCTCATCAACCACACTCGCATGCTCCAATCCCTAACGGATACATTTCCGTTTAAACAACAAGGAGCAACAACATTTCTGCCTACGTTGCGATAAGTGTCGGCAACAAAAGGACAACCAAAAACCATCACCGGGACGTAACAATTAAATCTGTGTAATCATATATGTACTTGAATCACTTCTCGACTTATTTATACAAAATGTATAGAGTGTTACTGCGATACATTTTATATTTGACGGAAGCTCATAATTAATCAAGTAAACTGTTTTTTCAATTGAGTCAAATAAAAATTCTGTTAGTTAAAAAGTCGTTACAGTTAATAAGATTCCACGGAAAGTTGAATAAATCGTAAATGCTTGCCCCTGAAACAATTGCTTTTATACGATTAATTGAACTGAACATTTGTCTACTTTGCATCGATATTTAGTTCCAAGAAAAACATATTTATTCGCAACAAAGTATTTTTCAGTCATCCAAGAATCACGCTTATTCCAAAAAACTTCAAAATTGATTAAATCAAAAAACTATACTGTTACTCCAATTATATATTCAACTGTGTGAAATGTATATTCGGTCCACACGAATAGATTTTTGCTTGAGATACAATAATCTTTTGCTGATTTAACAAATGTGTTGTTGTTTAGATTATTTGCAAGGTTATTTCAACTAAATATTCGTTCGTTTGAAAGAATGACATAGTTATTATAGCAAAAGATGAATTCACCAGAAAAAAATATTTGGTTGTTGCAGTACTATAAACTAGACGCTCTCATAACTTGACGCGTCGGGACCGGAAACGCTCCCCTAACTTGACGTTCCCCTCATTCTCCCACTCTCGTGTTTTCACGCATGCGTACTGCCTTTTTGTCGAACCATTATGCGTAGATTAAGCGCTCGAAATTCAACCCGAAATTTGTGCTCACGCGTCATAGACATACATTTAAAAATCTAACAGCGATATATTTTGCAAAATTTTAAAAGATTGATTATAATTTAATGTTGATAACTCTTGATGAAAAGAATTGAACAGAAAATACATTAATCCGATCGTTAAAACACGCGAGATACATTTTTCTATAAAATGTAATGCAAAGTTGCATATGTATCCATGTATACATACAAATATTCTACAGAAATTTCGTTCTTTCTCGATAATAAAAATTCCTGTTTCTTCGAGAAAACGACTAATAGTAACACTCAATCGATCGTCCGTAATTGACAAAAAAAATTTGACAGTTGAGGTTATGTTGCCCTGTGTAAAATTTCCGCAGCGCGGCAGCTAAGTTTGGAGTGGGGAGAAAGCACGATAGGGGTCGTCAAGTTATGGGAGCGTGTTGCCATGGTGGCGCGTCAAGTTATGGGAACGGTAAAGTTATAAGAGGTTAAGTTATGGGTGCGTCGAGTGTATTTAATCATTATGAACGTACATGTTGTTCTTAAAATGGGTTATTCAATCATATATTCAATTCCGGCACTGCGGCAAGCGTAGAAGTCTTTCTCCCAAGTGGTAGAGAATCGGGATCGCACTGTATCTACAAGAATTTATTTATTAGTTAACAATTATTTAAACAATGTTACCATATTATTTTGTTTCAATACTAACTTTCGTTGCGGAATTTTGTGGGACCTTCTGATTACCAGTCGAGTAGGGGTGTGTCACTGTACCCTGTCCCAGATGCGCCGGTGTTAGGACCTGAAAGCTTGGTAGGGTTATATATAGGAAATGTTATGCTGCCTGTCGGTTGTGAGAAAGGACCAGGTACAATTCTGAAACGATATATCACTGAGAAAAAAAATGTTAGAATGAACTAAATCGGCAGTCAAATACATCCAAACGAATATTTAGTTAGTACAATTTAATATTCTTTTGCCTGGATAATATTTTGGTCAACTGAAGCGCAGAATTATTCAAGAAACTGATTTTTTAGTTATACCAAATAAATATTTATTTGGACGTATTTGATCGCCGATTTAGTTCATTCAAACATTTTGTTTTCATAGTGCAGGGATCGATTCTCAGTACTTGACATTTTTTTTCGTCCGTTTTTTTCTTAATTCGTATACTTATCGGGTTATATCAATATTACAGACGATAATAAAATAAACAAGTTCACATTTTTTAAAAAATGATGGAATCATTTCTTGATAAAAGTTTGGAGTCCGTGAATGGCAATGTTGAATCAAACAAAAAGTGTTTGTGGCGATGATAATTACATTTTGTATGGGCCCTATAATTATTTGCAATAATGTTAACTTTGCCAATGTTAGTGAGTTATCTTAATTCAATCAACGATTGTTTTGAATTAAAAGGTTATTTGATCTGTTAACACGAGAAAATATCAACCTCATTACAGAAGTAGTTACACCATTAGAAGAAATGTCGACTCGATACAACTGGTTTGATTGCAAGTTATTTTATTAAATTAACGGCCGTGTTTTTTACTGGAATACAATATAATTGAGCATTTAACCAATCGAATGAGCCGAGTTGAATTAAACTCCAAGCATGGCTACAAGTTAAATATTAAAAACCTATCCATATACTGAGAACAAAGAATGTTTGAATCAACAAAATTTGCAGTCAAATACGTTCAACTAGATATTTATTTGGTCTAACTAAATAATTAGTTTTTTGAACAATTCTGCGCTTCGGTTGGCTAAAATATTATTCAGGCAAAAAAATGTTGAATTGTACTAACCAAATATCTAGTTGAACTTATTTGACTGCAGATTTTGTTGATTCAAACATTATTTTTTTTCAGTGTATATATTCGAACAATTTCACGGCGAAGTTGGGAGGGTGCTCGATTAGTATTTCCGAAGAACCGAGATCGTTCCTCGGTACTTGACATTTTTTTTCATTAACTTTAATTATCCTTCTATAGGTATCTGGCTATGTATTGACTATATATATGGGGCATTACAGGTCAAATCACGTGGTCATCGGCCTGATCCCCTCGGATTTAGTTGACGATTTTTTTTTGGGCATATTTCGGTCAAAAAAAGAGGTTATTTTTCAGATTTTTTCAACGTGTTTTACCCCATGAAATAACTTTTGTTCTATAACTTTCGAGTAAAAATGAATTTGGACCAGGTTTAGAATTCTGGATTTTTATCATAAAATCTATAACTAGAAAGAAGTATTTTTCATCATAGTTTGAGAGTGGGCTGAGAATAATTTACATATTTTTTTTTAATTCAAGAAAAAAAATGGTTTACAAAAATTCAACATAATCGTGCTTTTATTCAATAATCTACGTTTTCAAATTAACGAAATAATTGATTAATCAGATGAAAATCTTTAGTATGGTGATGTATTTAGTTCAATCATGTATAAGTAGTCTTTCTAATAGAATATTTACTTACATCGAGTAAGTAGAAAGAGACTGGATAATTTTTTTAAAATTCCATATTTAGTTAATGTAATCGTATATATAATTGAACTGCCTACATAAATCACTTTCGTTCAACTGCTTGTTTATTTGTCAAAATCACATAATGACTCTGAACAACTCCGCTAATCCATTTAAGCAGGAATTTGATTTTTTCAGTCAAAATTTTATACTCTTATAGCAATAGAAAATATGCTCGAACAGTCAATTGTCAGAGTAATCAAATTAACGAAATAATAGATTAATCCTATGAAAATATTTTACTCAAGTCTAACAAAAGTCGCGATGCAATCTGACTGCAGCAATGTATTTAGTTCAATCACGTATGAGTAGTCCGTCTAATAGAATGTGAACTTCCATCGAGTAAGTACCCAGATAGAACACTGACGTATATTATACGTATATTAGACGTTGCCAGATACGTATATACTAATGCGTATTTAGTACGTATACTGAAGAGCTAAATGTCCGGCTAATCTCCGTATAATATATGTATATTCTACATATATTACACAGTATATTTTATGTATACGAGACGTCGAAAATACGTAGAATATACGTAGAATGCCCAGCTAATATCCGTATAATGTTTGTATATTCTACATATGTTAAACGGTATATTTTACGTATACAAGACGTCGAAAATACGTAGAATACAAACGGAGAATATAAACAAATTATACGGATACTAGCATATATATAAACGATGAAAATCAGTTCTATATATTCACAATTGATAGTTCCTGAGTGTCAAGTAACGAAAAAAGAATTTTTGAAAAAAAAAACATTTTGCCCCCAGTGGGATTTGAACCCGCGACCCTTGTTTTTAGGAATATCCTCAAATTGAACATGAATTAAATTTGAAAAAAAAATAGATAATTTTGAATTTCATGAATTTTTCCGACCGCTTTAGTTATCTTGCATATTCGCGGACCTTAGAATATGTACGAGACCTGACTGGGATCTGAAACCTACCTATCTATTGAGCCTAACGAACAACCTACGGCTGGGACGCTAACCACTACACCACCGACTACTTATGGTATTCTGATGTAAATATCATATCTATAGAACACAGGCCGAGAACAATCACGTGCCAAAATCGTAGTAAGAATTTATTTTCATTACCCGAAGGCCGTTTTTTGTTCCACTTGTCTTTTAACTAAATTGAAAACTAAAATATTGAATCAGATGAATAATAATAACAATTATAATAATAAATAGTATTATTTCCAAAATTAAAAAGGTCGGAGACCACGGGATATGTGGTAGGCTAATTTTAGTTCTATTTTAAATAAACTCATAAAAACACAAAAATAATAATAATAAACAATAAGAAATATTGTTATTATTGTAATTAAAAAAAAATATTACTCTCGATTGTAGAAATCGGTTTTTATTCTTAAATAACAATAATATTAAATGATAATTTACTCACTGAACGTATAATATTCGTATATGTATTAAACGTTCACTGAATAGCTTCAGATTATACGTATATTGGATGTGTTTTTATCTGCAGTATCTCGGTGAAATGTTGTAAATTTCATATATATATATAATATATGTTAATAATAATATATGTCATATACAGCTAATATATGTTACATCCAATATAAGTTAATTAAAGCTATTCAATGAACGTATAATATACGTATATTATACGTTCATTGAATAGCTTCGTCCAATATACGCATATATAATATATATATACGTATATCGGACGTGTTTTTTTCCACATATCTCGGTGGAGTTTTATACATCTCATATACATATAATATATGTTAATTACCGTACGATTGCGATTCTTAGATCTGAAGCTATACAATGAACGTATAACATACGTATATTATACGTTCACTGAACAGCTTTAGATTTGAGAATCCCAATCGCAAGATAATTAACATATATTATATGTATATGAGATGTACAAAAGTTCCACCGAGATATGTAGTAAAAAAGATGTCCAATATACGTATATTATACGTCATTTGTCTTTATCATAAAGTACATGTTTCGTATACTTATAATAGATGTATATAAGTCGATGTCAAATGCTTATTGTATAATATACGTAAATGATACGTATATGAAATTCTTTCACTATTATCAATAGGTAGACCTAAAATATACGTTCAGTATCCGTATAATACAGGTATATCATAGACGTATACATATTATATACACATATACCTGTAATATACGTATAA
>OX333072.1:37946349-38057313 GCA_946863875.1 Alloplasta piceator | reverse complement strand
CCCATATTTCGCTTTTATAAAAAGTACATGGTTTTTTTGTGTGCTTGCGCTCCATTGGCAATATGCTAATCACCCACGCGTTTCAAACGTGAAAAAACAGAATCTGAGCATTGATTTATAACCGAAAGCTTTTTTTACTTATTATTAATGGACTAATAATCATTAAATGATTAAAGTGTTATGATAAATATGCCCATCTCAAAAGTCACTAATATTCTTCATTACTACCTAATATTGTAACAATTCTGTGAATATAATCTATCAAAACATTTAAATGATATGATTGTTTAGATACTTTTATATTACATTGATCATATTCAAATCTGTCTTTTCGATTATGATTAATAGAATTTATACGACTACTCGATGTTCACAATGAATCAAAGAGTTTAAATAACGGTGTGAGTGCCTATTGAAACGTCCCTAAGGGACATGTCAACCATCATTCAAAATATATCACAAAAACAAAATATATGATCATTATATTATGAAATTTTGAGTGCCTACTAATATAATTCTTAAAATTCGGTCATTAACTTTATGAATCATTGCCCCCATTGAGAATGAAAAATGTGACTCAATATTATCAAAAACAATGTTCAATAACATAAAATCAATACAGTATTTACAAACCGAATAAATTAAGATAATGGTCAAGAATACGTAGCGCGAAGCCCTCCAACAAAACGCTGAGGGGGGTTTTGGGGGCGGAGCCCCCCAATGAGTACGCGAAGCGTACTTGTTCAATTTATGATCGATACTTGTTAGTAAAAATTTTTGTTATGCTCACAGCTGCCAGAGGATCGGTTTGTATCTTAAGTAAGAATGTTCTTAGAATTTGAATTCTTCAGTTAATATTTAATATGATCATCCAACGTATTATTTGATTATTGTTCAATTAAAACACATGAAAAACATGATTATACTCATGATATTTCAATATCAATTCAATATTTTTTATTGAATATAAACTGATGATTTCCAAAACCACAGTCTTAAGCAATTTCATTGTTATCGTCCAATTCCTGCGTCATAAATTTTCTAAATACTCCACAAAGTTTTAATGATAAATAAATGAAATTATTATTTTTCTACAGTGACGTTTGTTGGCAATCGTGATGCTAGCTCTGTCTTTGACAAGTCGGATACTGCTCAAGATGAGATTTGACAACTTGCAAAAGTTATTGCCTTCGATCTTCGTCATTTGTCAATGATAAATAAAAATCCTGGGCCATAGGAACTGCTCTTGCAAATTCGTTTGGGACCCAATCTAAAAATAAATAAAAATGATGAAATTCAAAAAGTATTTTTTTAGGACGCAATCTGACATTCTAAAAAAATGTCATTTCATGCGTAATTCATTTCATGCATGTCAGTTTCATGCGTAGCTTTTATGCCCGTAAAGTTTCCATATCGTCAAGTGAATGAGCGTAGCGCAGCGGCAAAGCGCTCGGCTGGCAACCCGGATGTCAAGGGTTCGATTCCCTCTTGGAACTTTTTTTTTCAATAGTTCGCAATTTTTATGATAATGTTTGATTGCGCATACTTATTTGATTTTATAATGAAATCATTTTTACGAACGCATGGAAAAATATATTATTATATACTTGTAGAGTTCGTTGAAATAAAATTATGATAAAATTTTTAAAAATTTAATCCTAACGCTAAAATAAATAGTGAGGAAATAATTAACCATAACCCAGCATTGGTTCATTATTCAATTTATTGCGTGGCGTCATTTATTCGCTATCGCTGGCTTCAAAAGGTGTACAAAATTCTGGATGATAATTATCATAGAAGCATTGAAAGCACAGATTATTGCGGCACCATGCACATCTTATATATGCTGCCTCTTTACAGGCACACGGATTTTTCAGTAACGATACTGGAAAACATTGGTCGTTTAAATCTTCCATCAATTAATTTCGATGCAAGCCAGGCATATTTAATCATGGGAACAAATACTGGCGCGTTTAACTGATGCAATAGTAACGAGTGTATTCGTATCGAGTCCTCCCGCGACGCGATTCCGCGGTTATTTTTTAACAACGGAGCATTTTGTAGTTTTTTAATTTAATATAAGTTTGCTTTAAAAAAAATAACATCACGCAATAAATTAAATAATGAACGAATACTGTGCTGTAGTTAATTATTTCCTCACTATTTATTTTAGCGTTAGGATTAATTTTTTTTTAAATTTTATGATAATTTTATTTCAACGAACTATACAAGTATATGATAATATTTTTTGTCCATGCGTTCGTAAAAATGATTTCATTATAAAATCAAATAAGTATGCGCAATTAATCATTATCATAAAAATTGCAAACTATTGAAACAAAAAAGTACCAAGAGGGAATCGAACCCTCGTCGTCCGGGTTGCCAGCCGAGCACCTTGCCGCTGCGCTACGCTCATTCGCTTAGCGATATGCAAACTTTACGGGCATAAAAGCTACGCATGAAACTTTGGGGTCGTTTTTCTCAAAAACTAGGGCGCATTGGAAAGAATCCCTTTAGGGTGGTACTCTGGGGGAGTGCCCCTACAATATAGCTGAGACCCATCAAAATCGGTGTGTATCATACTTGGGACTCCCCTTGTGAGTGCACTGAAAAAAATTGAAGTTTTATCAACTACGCGATGAAGTTGAGCAGTCCTCGTTAAGTCAATAGTCATTTTATGTTTAGTTAACCAATCGGCGGTTGATCCACAGAAAAGCATGTCGTTGAGCCAACTACGCGACGACTTTGCCGCCAATTTGCTATTCCTTAGAGTTGAATGTATTACGGATGATACAATTCTAATATGTATTTAAATTAAAAAAAGAACAAAACTTGAAAGACATAAGCGATTGAATTAGAACGAAAAAAATAAATGTTAAGCTGTCTACGGTTTGACCGTGAATCGATAAAATAGAAACTTCTCTTTGAATATTGTATCCAATGACTCATAAATCAATCAAAAAAAGTTTGCAATTAAATTAATGATCTTGTAATAATTTGAATGCAATCTTTTGTTACTATCACGTCAATAAAATTTTTTGATAAAGTAAATGAAATTTTGTTGATATACCCGGCTGTAAATTTCAATAGAGGCCAAGTCAGGTTGATGCAATTATATTATATAGCAAAATTGGATAAAAACAAAACTTGAAAGACATACATATAATATTCAGTATGACAATATGATAATAGTCACATTCAAATATTATATATACGGTACCTCTCTCTATAAGAGCGTTTTTCCATCGGTTCCACTTAAAAAAATTAACAATAACAAATTTTTCAAACACATAAACAATAAAAAATTGTTTAAAAAAATAAGCAATAACAAATTGTTTAAACAAATAAGCAATAACAAATTGTTTGAACAAATAAATAATAACAAATTGTTCAAACAAATAAACAATAAGAATTTCTTTAAACAAATGTACAATGACAAATTGTTTAAACAAATTAACAATAACAAATTGTTTTAACAAATTGACAATAATAAATCGTTTAAACAAATTGACAATAATGAATTGCTTAAACAAATTGACAATAACAAATTGTTTTAACAAATTATTAATATTTCGCGCGTGTAAGCGCCACACCTGTATACGTCGATGTATATCTATACATACGTGCTGAAAGCGCGTAAGCGTCCAAGGTACGAATGGAACTTTCAGTACTTTTCAGTGCGTGGTCCCGTAAAAAAAAAATCAATATCGCGTGACTAAAAAGTTCCGAAACATTTGGGAAATTTTTGTTCAATGTCCTTAATTATATAAAAAATTTAGAGGAAAATCGAAATCATCAAGGTAAGACTTTGATCGAAATACCGTGGAATGCCTCATACATATAATATTCAAATGTGACTGTATAGTTTTCTCTGGCATTTCACCACTGATTTATCATATAAGTAAAGAGAATTGGCAAGTGGTCGGTAGCGTAATAGGTAGCGTGTTAGGGTTGTTAGGTAGGATAGATAGGCAGATAGACAGGTCGCGGGTTCGATTCCCTGTGAAAGCAGATGAAATCGAAATTATGAAATTAGATTTTCGTTTGTTTCTTAATGCAATCGGTCCAGAAGCTATGTAAATAAAAAGATATACATATTCAAAAATTTTGCAAGCAATACAAATTTAAAAAAACAGCATATCAAGATTTGCAAACTGTTAACAAATGGTTAAATTGAATGGGTTGAATTCAGAGGCTCAAATCAAAACTATACCTTGTTAACTATAACTAAACTGTGTTCTCAGTGCAACTAATGACAGGTTATCCCAAAACATAGACGTAGTTAGCTCAACGAAATACCTCCATCTACGCGCGGAGGTTGGCTCAACTACGCCATTGGTTTCGCCGTATCCAACATCACGGCGTAGTTGAGCCAACTACGCCGTAGTTCTTTACAATATGCCTTTTTTCAGTGTGGGGTGAAATTGGCCATGGAATCGACGGTCGAGCGGGGTGAAGTTGGTCATGGAATCGAAAATCCAGCCGATGGTTCTGAGGGCGGGGAGGAGGCAGGGGAGGGTAGGGAGGGGTTAGGGAAGATGGTGGGCGGGGCATCGGAGTTTGGGTTAGAGTTGAACCTTCACGATGCGAGGGCGCGTAGCACCCGAGCCACACGGACCCCTAGTATTATAATAATGATATACTATTAATGGAAGACTATCGATATCAAATATTTACGATTTGACATGATGCCGTCTCAAGCAACTCGGCTCCCTTAAATAACAAATATCAGGATACTTTTCAGAATCCCGGGCGTGAATTTAATTGTGGCAGCGACTAGGACCTGATCGGTTTTCCCTAACTTACTTCGGACCCTAGTCTAGTCGCCAGTTGGGCCCCTCAATGAACGGTCATACTTTTTCGACTAGAGCTTTAGAAGGTTACCAAATGAGGGCCTTTGTAAACGCCTCACGTCTGCCATGTCGAATCCACGGCAACCCCATGGTCAATTCCTATCAGGGCCCAAGTACCCACACCGCACATTAGAGCCTTGGGACGTCCAATATTCATACATGGTGGATGAAAAGGGTATGGCCGGATAAGCATGTGAAATCTGCCCCCAGCGATTTTTAAAATTCCACATGGCTGATCGATTTCTAATTGAAAAAAAACATTTTCCTGAAAATTTCAAATTTCATAATTTTAATTTTTTAAAATATTAATTTTAAAATATTAATTTTAATAAAATACATAATTTTAAAAAGCGTGTTTTTCAGGATTTATTTTATTGTAACTATTCTACTGAATATTTTTTGACAAAAATTTTTTTGCTAATAATTATCAATAAGAGATGTTGAAAAGTATTTTTTTAATAAGTTTTTAATCATTACGTTTAAAAAAAAAAAATAAAAAAGTTTTTGTCGTTATATTTCAATATGTTCCTCTCGGGTGTCAATCACGAATTTTTCACAGAAAACTCCTTTCTTGCTCTTCTTAATACAGTAAAATTTTCAGTCTGATCCATTTGGTGCAACATAGTCAAACAAAAAATAAAATCGATTTTTTTCACATTTTCTTCGAATATTATTTACTATTTACTTGTAAAATTTTTTTTTTCATGTAAAAATATATGAAATATCTGATATTATTTCTCCATACTATTAGGTTCAATTATTCAGTAACATAAAAGAACAAAATTTTTAATTTTATAATTTATGTTATCATATTTATATTGCTCAACAAAAGTTTTTATCAATTATTTATATTGAAGAAAATAATTTTATACAAAGATATCGATTTTTCTTTAATGCAACTACGCTTACGATTAGCAGAATCACATCGATATCGTTTAATGCCAGAGATTTTATTCGTACTCGGCTGATAATCAATGAAACAACGGTATGTTTTTGAGCTAATGTGCCGATATTTTACTTGTAGTTTTATAATATTTAGTGTGATTTTTACATACCGAAGAGTGAAGACGGTACACCCAGAAAAAACGATCTATAGTACATTTAATTACATCTTAAACAAGCAAAATCAATTTTTTTAGTTGTAGGCCGGCTTAATACGACTCTATACATTTCAACGATTTTTTTTTAATATACCTATTGAGAAATATGTTGCGACCTAATAAATTTTTATTTAATATGAATAAATATTTTTTCAAACTTTGCAAATATGTATTTGAATGAAACAATTTTTTTTAACATTGCAACTATTTCTTTCTCACGCACGATATTGGGCTAAGATACATAATAAGATCTGCCAAGATATTAAGTCGTTTATTTACAGATGAAAAAGTCAATGCTATAGTGAATGAAAATAGTGACGAAGGTTAACTGACGTTTCTTTAAACAATTTTTACAAATAATTTCTCATATTGTACCCTAGTAGCCATCTCGACCAAGTCTTGCGCCAAATCTAATCAAGACAGGTATTTATATTTATTTACACGGTCTTGGACTCATCTTGACAAAGATTGCTTATAGTTATAGGGTAACTAGGTAATTTCATTTCATTACTTGTATCAATGAAAAATTTATATCTCTATACGAAAGTATTTTATTCAATACAAATAATTGGTAAGAACTTTTGTTGAGCAATATTAATATGATAACACAATTTATAAAATTAAAAATTTTGTTTTTATTATATTAATGAATAATTTTCCTAATAGTATGGAGAAATAATATCATATTTTTTATATATTTTGAAATGAAAAAAAATATTTTACAAGTAAATAGTAAATAATATTCGAAGAAAATGTGAAAAAAAATCGTTTTTATTTTTTTTGACTATGTTGCACCAAATGGATCGAGTTGAAAATTTTACTGTATTAAGAAGAGCAAGAAAGGAGTTTTCTATGAAAAATTCGTGATTGACACCCGAAAGGAACATATTTAAATATAGCGACAAAAACATTTTTATTTTTTTTTTCAAAAAGCAATGATTGAAAACTTATTACAAAATTACTTTTCAACGTCTCTTATTCGTAATTTTTAGCAAAAAAATGTTTGTAAAAAAATATTCAGCAGAATAGTTACAATAAAATAAATACTGAAAAACACGTTTTTTTGAATTGTGTCGTCACTTTTTGGGTTAAAAATCTGAAATTTTCAGGAAAATGTTTTTTTCCAATTAGAAATCGATCAGCCATGTGGAATTTTGGAAATCGCTGGGGGCAGATTTCACATGCTTATCCGGCTATACCCTTTCATCCCATGGACGTCCATGAAAATATCCATCAAATTACCAACAGAAGTGCGAAACGGCACTTGTTCTATGTACTGGGAACGTCTCAGACGTCCCCAAAAAGCGACGTCTGACTGATCATCTATTATACGTCCCTTAATTTAATTAATTAAATCGTTATTAATTAGACATTATAATTATAAACTTCCCAGCAAACACACTTGGACAATTTACGAAACATTTACGTATAATTGAAATATAATAAATACGTCATATAATGTTCATCACAAATTCGAAACTTTTTCATAATGCACGTAAACGAGATGTATATCATACGTCCTGACAATATGAAGTAAGGACGTCAATGAATGATGGAGGAATTACGAAAGACTATAGACATCACAAATATGTAGCATTGATACGTCAAGATGTTGTCACTCTTATACGAGATATTTACATATACTGTAAACCTGTAAAACTGTTACGAGTCGATGCTGTAACAATTATAGAACATTGGTGATATTATAATCTCGTAGTATAGGTTACTTAGCAAATTCGTATAATGTGTTACATAAATTGTACAAGACATTTCTTGTAACACATCCGTAATATATACATACTAGGAGTTCTTCCGCCTCGGGCGCTACGCGCCCTCGCGTTGCACAGTAGGAGAAAAGCCCGAAAACCTGGCCAAAACCCCAAAAAATAAATTTTCGAAATAGGGTCAGTTGAGTAGTCATTCAGGTAGAGGACTAGTAACTGCATTCTATTGTGGAAGGGAAAGCCCTTTTAGTGTATACCTGCGCCGCAGCGTCAGTTGGCAGTTAGTGTTCGTGAAGAGTGTACGTGTCACGCGCTGAACAGACGAAAATAACGCTGACTTCAAAAACCCATAACTTTAAAGTGACGGGTTTAATTTCAATTCTGCAACATGGATACGACTTCTGGAGGTATGTAGAACATATTTTTACATCGGTTGAATCTAAACTTTATGTATAAATGATTGAAATGTAGTATAGCCTTCGGCATAAATAAAATTGAATAATTTTGAAAACTTATATTTTCAACGGTCCGAAAAGTTATATATTTTGTCACATTTTCCAAAGCTCCTAGTCTCGGCCTTTAGTTTAATGTATAAGCTTTCGAAATTTACAAGAGTTACCTGCGGAAAACGTGCGTCTTGTCCGTTATGATTTTTTTCGCATCGTGCGGTAGCCGAGCGTGCTCGCGGCACTATTGAGCAGCCTCTGCGCCTCTACCTGAGAATGGGTGAAGTAGCATCATAACGGACAAGACGGCTGTTATACGCTTGAAATAAATTATTTTAATATATATGTATGTGTATATATATATATATACAGGATATAAATTAATTATTGTATCAACTGGTACCGCATTGTAGATCGTCGCAATCCAAGAAAAATGCTTTTTTTAAAAAAATTTTACGACAAAAATTGGCCGAGATAGGGACGGTCAAAGTTTGGGGGTTTCGACAATGCGAAAGGCATCGGTGAGACGACGGGTCTACAGTGCATTGTCTCACAAGACCAAGCCATATCGACGCCGAACAAATGATGGCCAAAGTACTCGACTCGAAGCCAGCTGCGAGCCGAAGAAGCAATAGCTGACAGCCGACAGCTAATGACAGTTGCGATCGTGTGTTCGTGTGTACGCGCTTTGAAAATTATTTCTCGCTCGACGTCAAACATAACCACGTGACGTCAGAATGGGATTTTCAAAATCAAATTTGGAAAAATGACATGTTTTGTGTTTAGCCTACTCGTCTCGTGTTAGTGAATAGATCAATTGAAGAAAAATTGCAATAAGCCGGATTATTAAATTTAAAAATGTGGTGTGGAAAATAAACGAAAAATATCCAAATATCGGATTTATTATTTTTTTATGACTACGTTACTTTCTTTGCCGTTGTGTATTTTTATGGTTTTTTTTCTCGCCAACACGTTTCATATACTAGAGCGATTTATCATTGCGTTTAAAAAATTTGGCATGATTTTTTCGTCACTTTTGCGTGTATAAATTTACACGGGCAAAACAAATTTTTTTCTTTTCGAAGATACTCAATGTCAATGGTTTTTCATCCGATTGGAATTTTACGGTATTACGGTGCAAGCGAAATTCATTTTGTGGAATCTCTTGCACCAAACTTGTCCAGTAGTTGCTCGTTCGACGTGGACTGAATTCAGCCGAAAATATTCAAATAAACATAATGCAACCACATGAATAAGTGAGTAGGCTGTTAAACAATAGGGTCAAGCTCGATGTAGATTTAAAGCTGCGTATGAATCTCTATGAAAAGAAATAACTTGCATTGAGATTTTAAGTTTGAATCATGTGTCCCGAAATTTCAAAGTCACGGCTCGACACGTTATTCTCGAATCGTTGGTTTACCGACATAGCTGCGTGCACGACGTGGACTGGATACTGCTAGGAGACTAAAAAAGAGTTCGGATTTGGCTGACACATCGAAAATATTGTTTCCAGATATTCAATTCCTTTAACCCACAGTGATAATTGTTCAAGTTGAATCTACAGTATGATAATTATCAGGAAGTATTCGCTGACCTTGGACTGAACTCTGCTGCTGAAATTGCAATAAGCATAATACACTTGTGCGTGGAAACGAGATTAAATGTAGCCTTTGTCACGTGAATTATTTTACCGAGTAACCCATTATTTCTAACCCATGGTGGAATATCTTTTTCTCGACTCATCTGCATGCAAATTATCATTCGATATCAACGCAACATGGGCTGGATACTGCTAAACAAATAATCATATTTTACGTAGCTTTTTATTAGAGCGAGATTCCATTTATCTTGCGCTAGTGGGACTTGCCATCAAAGATGTACATTTCTTTAACCCACGATCAAAATAAATGTAGACGAAGTTCTCGCATCCAACTTATCCAGTGGGCGCTCGGTCGAGGTGGACTGGATTTAATCAAACATAATAATGAAAATAATGCGGCTATTAGGGTATTCTATTTTTTGTTTCAAGCCCATCACTTAGTGGTAGCCTAGTCGATGAAGGTTGCATCCTGCAAAAGGATATCTTGATAAAAAAAAACATGGCCTATCCTAAGGCCTATTTTCAATGTTACTCGCGAGTCTTGAACCTTTTCATGAAAGTATTCCATTTTTTGAAACCCACGTTCAAATCAAACCAATTATCAGTGAGTACTCGCTGACCTTTGCGACGTAAAATATTCCACCGAGTAAACCATTAACTCTAACCCATGATGAAATATCTTTTTCCTCGACTAGTCTGTCTCCAAACTATCATTGGGTATCAGCGCAACGCAGGCTGAATACTGCTGGAAAATTATCGAAATTTACGTAGCTTTTTGTTAGAGCGAGATTTAGTTTATCTTGCGCTGGTGGGATTTTCCATCAAAGGTTTCCATTGTTTAACCCACGATCGAAATCAATTTAGAAAAATTTATTGTACCTCACCTGCCGAATGGGCGTTCGATCGACGTGGGCTAGAACTGGCCAAGAAGATTCCGATGCAAATAATGTAGCAGTAGGTCGTTTGTATTTTTTTTTCGACCCTTTTTTTGGTGAGAACACCGTATCATTCCGCCCCACCGTGGAAATTGTTTTCCTTGTTTTTTTTTTTTTTAACCTGATCATTAGCTGCCCGGTCGATGTGGGTTGCTTGATGCGAAAGAATATCTCTGTGCAAAGACATGGCCTATCCTAGGACTGATTTTTAATTTCACCCACGCGTCTTGAACTTTTCATCAAAGTATTTCATTTTTTTCGAACCCACGGGGGAACTTTTTATTTTTAAATCGGTAACGCATACTCTATTGACGTAGCTGCGTGCTCGACATGGGCTAGATACTGCTACAAGAATTCTGAAAAAATGTAATAGCTCCCAATAATAAATTGTTTGAATTTGGCTGACACATCGAAAATATTGTATCCAGATATCCAATTTGTTTAACCCACAGTGATGATGGTTCAAGCCGAACCTCTTTTACTCCAATTATCAGTGAGTACTCGCTGACCTTGGTCTGAACCCTGCTGCGAAAATTGCAGTAAGAATATAACACCTTTACGTGAAAACGAGGTTAAATTGAGCCTTTTCGACTCGAATTAATCCACCGAGTATGGAATATTTTTTTCTCGACTTGTCTGCCTGCACTCTATCATTAGGTATCAGCGTAAAGCGGGCTGGATACTGCTAGGAAAATTATCGAAATTTACGTAGCTTTTTGTTAGAGCGAGATTTAGTTTATCTTGCGCTGGTGGGATTTTCCATCAAAGGTTTCCATTGTTTAACCCACGATCGAAATCAATGAAGAAAAATTTATTGTACCTCACCTGCCGAGTGGGCGTTTGATCGACGTGGGCTAGAATTGGCCAAGAAGATTCTGATGCAAATAATGCAGCAGTAGGTCGTTTGTATTTTTTTCAACCCTTTTTTTGGTGAGAGCACCGCATCATTTCGCCCCACCGTGGAAATTATTTTCCTTATTTTTTTTTTTTAAATCCTGATCAGTAGTTGCCCGGTCGATGTGGGTTGCATGCTGAAAAAGAATATCTTTGTGCAAAGAGATGGCCTATCCTGAGACTGATTTTTAATTTCACCCACGGGTCTCGGACTTTTCATCAAAGTATTTAATTTTTTTCGAACCCACGGCATAACTTTTTATTCTCAAATCGGTAACGCATACTTTATCGACGTAACTGCGTGCTCGACGTGGGCTAGATACTGCTACAAGAATTCTGAAAGAATGACATAACTTCCAATAATAAATAGTTTAAATTTGACTGATACATCGAAAATATTGTATCCAGATATCCCATTTGTTTAACCCACAGTGATGATTGGTCAAGTCAAATCTCCTGTATGCTTATTATCAATGAGTACTTGCTGACCATGGACTAAATTCTGCTAAATAAAAAAATAAATGCTTGTAATAAAAATAAAAAAATAAAACACCCTAACGTTGAAACGAGATTAAATTTAGCCATTGCGACGTGAATTATTCCACCGACTAAGCCATTATCCGTAACCCATGGTGGAGTATCTCTTTCTCGACTTGTCTGTATGCCAATTATCATTGGGTATCAGCGCTACGTACAATACTGTTAACAAAAATATCAAATTTTGCATAGCTTTTTGCTACAACGAGATTTAATTTATCTTGCGCTTGTGGGACTTCCCATCAAAGGTTTTCATTTCTTTAAGGTGAGGTTACCGTCGAGAAGCATGAAAAATGCATGAACTTTGGGAGTTTTTTAAAAATATAAAATGAATACTTTTTTAATTGAGTCTTATTGTATTTTATTCCGCTATCAATGAAGAGTAAACTCTAATTTTATTGATGAAAAAAAACCAAAATGGCAGCGCCAGCGTCCGTCAAACAAGGCCGTGCACGGCGCCTTTAGAACTGCGCGGGGCGCTTCACAGCCCTGCCAGTTCATCTGACACAAAAAACCCTTAAAAATTATTAAACTACATCAAATTTGGGGGGGCATACCGTTTTGCGAATTTAAAAAAACTTCTGGATAACAAATTCCAGCTCTTTGAAAAAAATCAAGTTTTTTGCTCTGTTTTTTTTTGCTTCAACAGAAGAAAAACATACTTCTAGATCAATTTTTGATAAAAATCCCTTCGGTATGGCCCCGCAAATTGAATTTCCTTTCAATTGCTCAAAGATTCATGTGAATCCGATCATTTGTTAAAGCTGTAGAGCGCCCCGCGCGCTAAAAAATGTTATTCCTAGGAAAACGCATTTAAGTTTAACATTTTGGATAATCTTTGAAAATTTACTTTAAATATGAAAATACCCTTTTACCCACGAGTTCTAAACACTTTAAGGTCGTAAATCATGTAAAAAAAACCAAATCGAATTTTTCATCGTCATAAACGGTAACTTCCCCTTGAGGGGTAAGGTTAATTCCGTCGAAGAAAAGCATATTTTCAATAATAAAAAAGCGTTTATCAGGTGAGGAGTTTCTCGAGGTATCGCCAGGGATTTTTTTTTAAATTTTTTGATTTTTGGTAGCACTTGGAAGTAAAGGACGCGAATTTCGCTAAAAAAATTGGCACATTTGTTGTCGTAAAATCCAAAATAATTATTTAAAAATAAAAATCCCTGGCGATACCTGGTGATTTCTGTGTGAAAATAGTGTACACAATTTCAAAAGAATCGATGCATTAGATTTTCAGTTACAGTACTCACCGACTTTTTCGAGGCGCCTGCGGAGAATTGCTGCCAACGTCTTATTTATAGAAATTTTGCGACGAAAATTTCCGAAAGTATTGATAAATAATTAAATTAATTAAATAAACCAGCATAACTTGCATCGTCTAAAAAAATTCTTGAAAATATGCTTTCTTCGAGGGAATTAACCCCCCCCCCCCCTTAACCCACGATCGAAATCGATTTAGACGAATTCATTGCACCTCACTTATCCAGAGGGTGCTCGTTCGACGTGGACTAGATTTGGCCGAGAAAGAACTTTTTTTTTGTCCATTTCACCTTTTCATATGTTTTTGCGAACACGCTGTGATAACTTTCATTTATTTTGAGATCTCCAGCAATAACTTCATTTCATAAACGTCAGGCAATGGAGATGGCTCCTCGAAACTTACAGCCCCGTTTTTTTACTGATCTTTTCAAAAATCCTCGTCATCTCGGAATGATCCTCGTCTCTTTGGGAAGTGAAAAATATAAAGGATATTTGCAAAATTCAAGCATTCTCCCGCGTGGAATCGTGCGCGAAATTTGCGACTTCGTGTATAATCGTCATTTGCCACCGAAACGGTATGAGTGCCACCGAAGCTTCATCCGTAATAATCATTCTGCAATTTTATACTTCTTGCTTCAAGAAGATCTATCAAAAAAGTAAGTATTCCTATGTTGTACGATTAATACGTTCTTACTTAACGATGCAATTGCAGTATTGTCTCAATAATAATATTTCGTTTCAAGTGCAGTGTTTAGTCTGAAATTATTAATTACTTAATGATTATTAATAATTTTCAACAATTTAGCTTCGCAACGGTCCTACTCTCTTCTCTCAAAGGTACTTCCCTAAGCGAACATGATTCGTTGAACGAAAACTCATGCACAAGACTGTTTTTACCGATACAATGAGCTGTGCGATAGTATGATATCTAAATGATTCCAATTTTGCAAGAGCATCGTAATTTCATTTCGATTAAATAGATGTACAAAAAGTTGTTTCTAAACATATTACAAATTCCCATTTAAGGGGGTTTAGTTGACGTCAAAACGCCGATTTTTTTTTATAGAGTTACATGGCCAATTTTAAATTTGGGAAACAAAAAATGGGTCTAAAATTCAAATTCCGTGTTGCTCCATAATAAGGACCTAAAAAAAAAAGTGCTGTGCTTAAGCAGTTCGGAAAAGTGTTATGGAGAAAATGATACGTCATAGGATAAGATCCGTCAAGCGGTTTGGTCAGGATCGTGCACAGCGCACTAAAACTCAAAAATTGATTTAAGAGACAACCACTGCATCTTAAGGGTTATAACTAGCGTCAAAAATTTTTTCGTTCGATACGTCAAGTGATGGACCATTGGTCAGTTTTACCCATACTCAATAAACATTTATATTTATGTTCAAATATCGGCGTTTTGACGCTAACTCGACCCCCTGAATTGAGTAGCAAAAATGAAAACACTATGTTCACGATCTCCTTTACTTTTTGATCGATTCAACATTCTTTCTTCAGAACTGACTACTTGAGAATTGGCTCGCAATTCGCCGATTACGCCGATCGTTGGACAATGCTCGGAAAGTCGAAATCTGGTAAAAAGCCAGAGTAAGTATATTAAAATTTAAGTTGACTACATTTCATTTTATTATCTATTGTGCAGTCAGAAAACATTATTCTAATTATAAAAACTTTAAATATGTAATTGTAAAATATGCAGAGTCGAGAAAAACATAATTAAATAACGTCTCTGTGTTCCAAATATTCTCGCTTCAGATAACACGAGCCAAAATTGTTTACCTTCACGCAAAAAAACAAACAGTTAAAATTGCAGGGGGACACAGTTCGCATTGGACACGAGACGATTGCGCGGTGATATTCACTGTATACACTGCAAAAACCTCAGTGTATACGGCGAAATTTTGTAGAAATCCCGAGATTTTCACCGATATTTATTGGGAATACCGAGATTTTTACAGTGTACACAGTGATATACACTGTATACGAGACGATTGCACGGTGAATATCACCGTGTCGTGTCCAATGCGAACTGTGTCCCCCTGTAATTTTAACTGTTTCTTTTCTTCCGTGTTCTTAGGCCTTCTTGAGTGAAAAGTCCAGTGCACTGTTTAGGAGGCTTAACCGAGGTTCTGATCATAGTCAAGCCTCTTAAACAGCGCAAACGGGATTTTTTCACTCAAGAGGGTCTAAAGGGGTCAACAATTTTTACTCGGAAATAATTTTCACCATACAATGAATATATATATATATTTTTTTTAAAATTTAGTAGACAATTGACAAACGATATGGAGGAGAATACGATTCACGAAGGAGTCAGCCATCGGATGTCGGAATCGGTTATTCCGACAACAAGTAGGGAGATACAGATTATGGACGACGAAGAATTCAGCATGCAGAATGAACGTGAAGAGAGCTCGACCGATGACGATGAAGGAGTAAGACGGACAGAAGATTGTGAACTGCAGAACAATAATTACGAAAAAAGGGACGAGAGACTGGAGATCGAGAAGATTACTGAGGATAACGAAAAAAATCAAAACGAAGTTGAGGACAAAAGGGTGGAGGCGGGTAGTCAGGAGGCAGAAGAAGAGATTGAGGATGAGATGCAGGAGAAGGAGAAAAACGACGAAGACGATGAAAACATAAATGAGAAAAACGAAAACGATAATAATCAACAGGTTAACGTGATCGAAGGTACTAATAAAAATATAGAGGTAGCAAGGCAGGAATTAGTGACGGAGGATTTGGAAAAAGAAAACGAGAACGATGACGTAGAAAAGGCCGAAGAAAAAGAAATAGAGAATAGGAGGCAAGAAAAGAAGAATAAAATCAAAAACGGCGTGACTAAACAACAGAATAATGGAATTGAGAAGGAGATCGAAAACGAAGAGACGACGGTTGATAACGAAGAGGAGGGAACCAAAACCGATGAAAATGATCTCGAGAAGGAGATAGAGGACGAGTGGTCAGATAACGGGAAAAGGAATGAGAGTAAGGACGAGGAGAAGAACAAGCGAAAAAAGATGAAGAATCATGATGGAATTGAAAATAAAGAGGTAAGCCAATTCCGCTGCCACCAATAATGTATTTATTTCTCATTCATTTGCATCACAACAAATCGGCTTTGATTTATAAATAAGCTTTAATTTGCATAAGATGGAGCTTGATGATGCTGTGATGGATCCACCAAAACAGAAGAGGAAGCGGAGAACTCCGGAAGAAATTGCTCACGAAGAGTACCGTAGATTTTGTAGTCCCCGATATATGGCGGTCGCAATGGGAAAAAAATGAATAAATGTTATACAGAATAACGTTTGTATTGCCGATCTAAAAAAAAATTGTCTTTTCCTCTCAGCCTGGTTTATTCATCTTTCAATCGGTATCTTCCGTATCCGTGAACAATGCTATTCGATCCAAGTAACTGGAATTAAATCAGGGTGTCTAGTAAAATTTGAAATCAAAATTCAAGGACATTTCAAGGACATTTCAAGAACATTTCAAGGACTTGACAGAATTTTTCAAGGACCTACATGATGAAATAAAACTACGAAAAAACCTACATAATAAAACACTTTTTGTTGTGCTCTTAAAAATGTCGAAATTGCATTTAAAAAAGTAGTTGTACTTTGTCAAGTTTTCAAGGTCAAGGATTGAAGGGATCAAAAAAGAATTTACGAAAAATCGATGATTCTTGTAAACTCCTTGGATTATTCTATCAAAACGCAAGTACTTTTCAAATTAAAGAATTAATATTGGAAATGTTTTCGCTCAATAATTGCGAAATCATGAAAGTAGGAAGAATTTTTTGAAGATATATGATTTTCACAAAGCGGGCGAAGGTTAAAAGTCGGATTGGTTTATGAAATGTAAAAACTCTCGATGAAAAAAGTTTTTTTCTTCACCGATATTAATTGACAGAGGGGACAGAATTATGCCGAATAGGTTCGTTTAGAATTTATTCCAAAAAATGATTTCATCTTGTGAAATTTCTATTTTATTACGCAAAAAAAAAATTTGCGTTCAGATATACTACATCAAATTTCTAAAACGACAAAAAATAAAATATCTTTGGTCTGTTAATTGCAAATGAAAATTCTCAAGTCTAAGATTGTAATTTCGTTTATTTTTTTTTTTTTGCAAAATAAACTTTGAGGACTAATTATGCGCATTCAATTTAACGAGCTATGAAAAAAAAAAATAAGTCACAGAAACTTCAAGATTCTGTGAATGTGACTTTTGGAAAATTTTTTCGAACAAATTTAGACGAAAATAAAATGAAATCATAGAAAAATTCAAGAGTGCACACAAAATTCAAGGGCATTTCAAGGACTTTTCAAGAACAAACAAAATCCAAGGACAATCCATGGATTTCAAGGACTTCAAGGACGGCTACACACCCTGTTAATGAAAAATAATAATAATAATAATAATTGTAATTTTGTATATGTGTTTCTTGTCCAGATGAACATGCACTCAGTCACAAGGATAATTGTGATCAAATTTGAGAAGAATCCCCTTAATATTTTAGGATTGAAAAATTATTTAATTTTAAGAAAATGATTGCGAACGCTCTCATTTTCGTAATTTTTGAGCCATTCATCCGATTAAAATGCTCGATCGAGCATTGTAATCAAATTTAATTCAATTACTCATTACATTAATATGCATGATTTTTTTTCAATTACAATTATTCTGCATATTTGTAATTTTTCCATAAGAAATGATTTCAAGTACGATGGTTGAGCCTTAACGCAGCTTGCTGTTGAACGTGTCGCGATTGTATTATCCGAAAATAATGCTACGTGAAATTGAATTAGATCGGTAATGAATTCGTTTTATTGAAGCATTGAAGAAAATACTTAACACTGAATACATGAGGAAAATATTAGCGGCAACAAATTCACGCTCAGAACGAGTAAAAGAGAAAAGTGAAAAAATTATTCTCTGCAGAAATGTCCAATTTTCATGCTATGAAAGTTGCCGTAAGTCGTAGGTGGAGACAAGACGACTCGGCGGCATCGCTATTCACGTGGCCTATAGAAGATGCTCGATCGAACCACCTTCTTCGGTAACGCATATCCGCGCCCGTTCAATTATGGCACCTGTCACGTTTGCCAACATCTCAGGAGTGACACTTAATGTGGCAGCTCGTACACGTTCTCGTAATTCATCCTGATTGGCAGGCAACGTTCGACCATAGATGCAGGCCTTGAAATGACCCCAGAGAAAAAAATCCAAAGGGGTCAAATCGGGTGACCTCGGAGGCCAGTCTTGAATCCCACCTATGCCGATCCATCTTTCAGGGAATATTTGGTTCAAGAAATCCCGAACCACTGCAGCACGATGGGGACCCGCCCCATCTTGTTGAAACCACATTTGTTGGCGGGCCTCGGGGGGGAGGTCTTCCAACAAAGCGGGAAGGTGGTTGCTGAGGAGATCGAGATAGCTGGCTCCTGTGACTCGTGCTGGAACTTCTACCGGGCCAATCTGATGGAATACATTTTTTTCAATAATTATTAATGATTAGCAATAGTCATAGTAAATCTTCAATCCCACACGCATGCACACACGCATACTGACAGACAAAGATGAAAAAATTCTCGAAAACAAAGAGAAAACTTAAGGTAGCTTGAGTCGTTAGGGCAAAATGATGACGAAAATCTGAAATAATTAGTAACGAGAGACATTAATTAATAAGGTAATCAGAAAAAATTTCAAGACGATTAGGAAGCTCGTTATCGAACAATTAACATTAACAAATTAAATGTAGTTTTATGGAAACTGATATAATTTTGCGATAATTTTTTTTTGACCTCTTAATTTTTTAATATCTACAATACACTGAAAGCAACGGAAACAAAACAAAGTTTATTGATAAATTTTTTTTTTAATTTGTTTAAAAAATTATTCTTAACAAAATATTAATTCTCTAATAACGAGCTTCCTAATCGTGAAATTTTTACACGACCTCTTAAATAATTCATACAAAAACATACCAAATTTTCAGAATTTTCTTATCATTTTTCATTTTAACCCTTAAGGAAGTTTGGTATCTTTTTACGTTTGGTACATCTTTTTACATTTGGTATCTTTTTACATGAAGTATTCAGGAGGTCATCTAAAAATTTCACGACGATTGAGAAGCTATTTATTGAACAATTAACATTAACAAGTTTCGTAGCGACTCAACTACCTTAATGAGTTTTTTTTCCAATAAAAGAAAATTACTCACCAACACGCCTCCAATTATTCCGGCCCAAAGATTAACGCTCCAACGAACTTGATGACCTCGCTTTCTGGTAGCGTGTGGGTTTTCTACGGCCCAAACGTGTTCGTTGTGACAATTTCGCACCCCTGACTCCGTGAAGCAGGACTCGTCGGTGAAAAGTATACGTGAAACAAATTCGTCATTGGCTTCGTGACGTTGCATAAGCCACCTGCAATATTGCAGGCGCCGGACTGGATCAGGGCAACAGAGGGCGTTGATCGGTGTTTTGTGGAACGGTTTTTTTCCCTCGCTCCGGATAACTCGATGAACAATTGTGTGGGAGGCATTAACAGCTCGACCGACGATTCTCGTGCTCGTTTCGGGATCCTGCTCGAAACACTCGATGATTCGTTCCTCCATGGCAACTGTCCGTACACGGCGAGGTGCACCAGCATTTTGTCCTCGTTGCGGAACAACATTACCGGTTGTCACGAGGCGATGAAAAGCTCCCAAAAAAACCCGATAGCTAGGGAGTCGACGGTTTGGAAAACACTCCGCGTACCTTCTTGCCGCCGCTCTTGCTACGCCCCGACAATAACCGAGGCACATAAGCATGTCACCATACTCGTGAGGTGTGTAATCCATCTTACCGATTACCGATGCTTCGAAAAATATTATCGAAAAAGAACGGTAATGCAAGCGTAAATTAAGGGATGCAACCGGCTTAAAGTAAAAAAGCGATACGCGACGTAAATATCCGTAAAAATTATTGTGAGGCCACGACCATTTAATGTGCAAGGAGGATGAGTTAACTCTGATTGTTTTCGAGTCTATAGCAACGAAAGCAATTTTTTTTTCATAGCTAATTACCGCTCGCTCGCTTGATTTTATTGATTTATATGAAGTCATTTGTTAATTCAACTATTTTTTCTTTTCTATTTCGTGAGCTATATGGCTTGTTCGTTCATTTATCTTTAAATGTTTTTATCGTCGTATGTCTTCTAATGTCAATGTGTTCGACAGAGCAAAACTATACACAGAAAAATTAAAGAGCATGCCCGCTTTTTCGTATATAAATTTAATTAAGTACTTTCAGACCATACGACATTTAACCCCAAAATTCGAACGGGAGTATTCTTTCATTAGAAATTTTTTTAAGACTATTCGAAATTCGAGAAAAAACGCAGATATAAAATATAATGCCATAGGAATTAATTAAGTGCTTCATGAATGCTTTCCAACCATATCTAATTGAACTCCAAAATCGGAACGAAATTTATTTTCTTCGACAACAAAATTTTTTGCAGCGATTTGAAATTCGAATGAATACGTAGATTCACAATCTAATACTATGCAATTAAGTTTTTTCAAAAAATTCGAAATTCAATCCCTAAATCCGAACGGAAGTTTTTCTTTCTGTTGAAAATTTTTTAAACTTTTTCAAATTTAAAAAAATACGTAGGTTTGAAATCTAACGCTATAAGAATTAAGCGCTTTTCCAGTGCTTTCGATCCACATGAAATTGGACCTCAAAATCGGAGCGGAAGTAATTTTTAGTTATTCAACAACTTCGTGCAGCTATTTAAAATTCAAAAAATACGTTATTTCGAAATCTAATAACATAGAAATTAAGCGCTCTTTGAGTACTTTCTAACTATATGATATTTAATCCCATGATGCGAACAGAAGTATTATTTTCGTTTTTGAAAAATTCCTAAAATATTTATAATCCTAATGAATACGTAGATCCGTTATCTAATGTCGAGGTAGCATCTGTCGTTGGATTGGAAAAATAATATTAGAAATTAATCATTTTCTCCGTGCGTTAGAGGGTATTAATGGTCTGATGAAAAGTGTGAGAAGCGCACAAATTTCTGCGCAGTATGATCCAAGAGCAAACTTGCGCGCAGTGTGGTCCAGGAGCAATTTTTTCCCTCATAATATAGATTGTTGTTAAATTTAAAACGTAAGTATATCATATAAAGTGAATTTACTTTATTTTATAACGTCTTTTGCTTTGACAGATGCCCCACAATCTACGACAATGGATTGTGGGCGGACGAAATAATGTTAAAAATACCTTTTTCGATGTATAGTTTATAAATTTTTCCATTTTTGCATCTTTTTAACAATTTAAATGAAAGAAATACGGTATTTCATTTCGTTGTAAAATTTAGTTTTCATTTCTCAAAATTTTGTTTGGAACCATCACTATTGTGCTAATTTTCAGGTAAATCTATTTTAAATAACGCTAGTTATGAATTGTTTAGTAAAAAAAAGGCACTTTTTCAATTTTTTTCAAATTTGGATTCTTATAACTAATTAAAATTGAATGAATAACTAATAAACCTATTGTGTCTGAAAAAGGATGTATTTCAGGGGACCGAGTCAGTTAAGAAATGCAAATTTCTCAACCGCAAGAACTTTTTCTGTCTTGTGCGTATAAATATAATCAATAGATTATATTTACATACGTCCTTTGAGCTTTCTTTAAGCTCGCTAGAAAATCCGTAAGGTCCACTTGTACTCTAATAAGCAGAGCTTTGAGTTTTTTGAGTCTGCGCATGATTCAGAAAAAACTGCTCGATGGATTTGACTCTAACACCTCTCATTTTCTTCGTAGCGAATTCCCATCGGGGATGAACGCGGCACAATTTCTTTTGAGGCTTCTATTTTCAAGTGCTATCACTTTGAACCAGCAGTTTTGGAAAATTGAGATCTTTTACTGCTTTGGATCAGTGCTCACCGTAAAGTGTAGGCTTTAATGAAAATGTGCCGCGTTCATCCCCAAAAGGAATTCGCTACGCAGAGAATGAGAGGTGTTAGAGTCAAATCCATCGAGCAGTCTTTTCTGAATCATGCGCAGATTCAAAAAACTCAAAGCTCTGCTTATTAGAGTACAGGTGGACCTTAAGGATTTTTTAGCGAGCTTAAAGAAAGCTCAAAGGACGTAGGTAAATATAATCTATTGATTATATTTATACGCACAAGACAGAAAAAGTTCTTGCGGTTGAGAAATTTGCATTTCTCAACTGACTCGGTCCCCTTAAGTACATCTGATAATTTTTTTGCATTGAAATATTAAATACTGTTCTTACAACACACGTAAAAATGTCCCGGGTGTCAAACAACCAGTGTGCTCTTTGCGTAATTCCACAGAAGTGTGCTCTTTAAGGGTAAAAGAAAATGAAATTCTCATATGGGTTAGAGAAAGAGAGTGACTATTTTAATTTAAAAAAAGGCTAGACGAGCGAACACAACGAAATGTTTTAATTCTCTCCTAACCGACAAGTCATTTTGATAGAAGATAGATTGGCTGCATACGACTCTGTGGGCTAGAAAAATTGAAAACTCGGATGAAACTAACTGAAGAAATATTGCTTCTTGATCTCACTAACAGAGTGAACTATGAAAAGAAATAGAAATAGAATAGAACAGATTTAAGTTTAGTTTGACTTAACCGCTATCAATCACGCATCTACTTGAATCAGCCCGAAGAAAAAAACCACGAAAAAAACAGTTCTCACGGACACGGAAAATTGTGCGGTGTTCTTTACAAGGTAATAAGCGCGCAACAAAAAAAAACAATCCACTCACCGCTGCACAATTTTCACCCAAATCCTGTTGGCCAATTTTAGCTCACGTCGATCGAGCGCCCAGTCGATAAGTAAGGTGCAATAAACTTTTCTAAATTGATTTCGATCGTGGGTTAAAGAAATAAAAACCCTCGATAGGAAGTCCCACAAGCGAAAGATGAATTAAATCTCGCTCTGATAGGAAGCTACTTAAAACTCGATATTTTTTTTAGCATCAGTATCCAGCCCACGTTGCGCTGATACGCAATGATAGTTTGCAGGCAGATTAGTCGAGAAAAAAATATTCCATCATGGGTTAGAGATAATGGTTTACTCGGTGGATTAATTCACGTCGCAAAGGCTCAATTTAATCTCGTTTCCACGTAAAGGTGTATTATTCTTACTGCAATTTTCGCAGCAGGGTTCAGTCCAAGGTCAGCGAGTACTCACTGATAATTGGTGTACAAGAAGTTCGACTTGAACAATCATCACTGTGGGTTAAACAAATTGGATATCTGGATACAATATTTTCGATGTATCAATCAAATTTAAACTATTTATTATTGGAAGCTATTGCATTTGTTCAGAATTCTTTTTGCAGTATCTAGCCCATGTCAAGCACGCAGCTACGTCGATAAAGTACGCGTTACCGATTTGAGAATAAAAAGTTGCGCCGTGGGTTCGAAAAAATTAAATACTTCGATGAAAAGTTCGAGACGCGTGGGTGAAATTCAAAATCACTCTCAGGATAGGCCATCTCTTTGCACAGATATATTCTTTCCCAGCATGTAACCCACATCGACAGGGGAACTACTGATCAGGTTTAAAAAAAAAAAACGAGGAAAACAATTTCCACGGTGGGGCGAAATGATGCGGTGCTCTCACCAAAAAAAGGGTTGAAAAAAAAATACAAACGACCTACTGCTGGATTATTTTCATCGGAATCTTCTCTACGAATTCTAGCCCACGTCGATCGAATGCCCACTCGGCAGGTGAGGTATAATAAATTTTTCCCAATTGATTTCGATCGTGGGTTAAACAATGGAAACCTTTGATAAAAATCCCACCAGCGCAAGATAAACTACGTAAATTTCGATAATTTTCCAGCAGTATCCAGCCCGCGTTGCGCTGATACCCAATGATAGTTTAGAGGCAGACTAGTCGAGAAAAAGATATTCTATCATGGTTTAGAAATAATGGTTTACTCGGTGAAATAATCCACGTCGCAGAGGCTCAATTTAATCTCGTTTTCACGTACAGGTGTATGATTCTTACTGCAATTTTCGCAATAGTGTTCAGTCCAAGGTCGGCGAGTACTCACTAATAATAGGTGTACACGAGGTTCGACTTGAACAATCATCACTGTGGGTTAAACAAATGGGATATCTGGATACAATATTTTCGATGTATCAGTCAAATTTAAACTATTTATTATTGAGAGCTATGTCATTCTTTCAGAATTCTTGTAGCAGTATCTAGCCCACGTCGAGCACGCAGCTACGTCGATAAAGTATGCGTTACCGATTTGAGAATAAAAAGTTATGCCGTGGGTTCGAAAAAAATTAAATACTTTGATGAAAAGTCCAAGACGCGTGGGTGAAATTAAAAATCAGTCTCAGGATAGGCCATCTCTTTGCACAGAGATATTCTTTTTCAGCATGCAACCCACATCGACCGGGCAACTACTGATCAGGATTTAAAAAAAAAAAATAAGGAAAATAATTTAAACGGTGGGGCGAAATGATGCGGTGCTCTCACCAAAAAAAGGGTTGAGAAAAAATACAAACGACCTACCGCTGCATTATTTGCATCAGAATCTTCTTGGCCGATTCTAGCCCACGTCAATCAAACGCCCACTCGGCAGGTGAGGTACAATAAATTTTTCTAAATTGATTTCGATCGTGGGTTAAACAATGGAAACCGTTGATGGAAAATCCCACCAGCGCAAGATAAACTAAATCTCGCTCTAACAAAAAGCTACGTAAATTTCGATAATTTTCCTAGCAGTATCCAGCCCGCTTTACGCTGATACCTAATGATAGAGTGCAGGCAGACGAGTCGAGAAAAAAATATTCCATCATGGGTTAGAGATAATGGCTTACTCGGTGGATTAATTCACGTCGAAAAGGCTCAATTTAATCTCGTTTTCACGTAAAGGTGTTATATTCTTACTGCAATTTTCACAGCAGGGTTCAGTCCAAGGTCAGCGAGTACTCACTGATAATTGGAGTAAAAGAGGTTCGGCTTGAACCATCATCACTGTGGGTTAAACAAATTGGATATCTGGATACAATATTTTCGATGTGTCAGCCAAATTCAAACTATTTATTATTGGGAGCTATTGCATTTTTTCAGAATTCTTGTAGCAGTATCTAGCCCATGTCGAGCACGCAGCTACGTCAATAGAGTATGCGTCACCGATTTAAGAATAAAAAGTTGCGCTGTGGGTTCGAAAAAATGAAATACTTTGATGAAAAGTTCGAGACGCGTGGGTGAAATTAAAAATCCGTCTGAGGATAGGCCATGTCTTTGCACAGAGATATTCTTTCGCATCATGCAACCCACATCGGCCGGGCAACTACTGATCAGGTTTTTTTTTTAAAAATAAGGAAAACAATTTCCATGATGGGGCGGAATGATGCGGTGCTCTCGCCAAAAAAAGGGTTGAAAAAAAATACAAACGACCTACTGCTGCATTATTTTCATCGGAATATTCTTGACGAATGCTAGCCCACGTCGATCGAACGCCCACTCGGCAGGTGAGGTACAACAAATTTTTCTCAACGGATTTCGATCGTGGGTTAAACAATGCAAACCTTTGATATAAAATCCCACCAGCGCAAGATAAACTAAATCTCGCTATAATAAAAAGCTACGTAAATTTCGATAATTTTCCAGCAGTATCCAGCCCGCGTTGCGCTGATACCCAATGATAGTTTAGAGGCAGACTAGTCGACAAAAAGATATTCCATCATGGTTTAGAAATAATGGTTTACTCGGTGAAATAATCCACGTCGCAAAGGCTCAATTTAATCTCGTTTTCACGTACAGGTGTATGATTCTTACTGCAATTTTCGCAACAGGGTTCAGTTCAAGGTCGGCGAGTACTCACTAATAATAGGTGTACACGAGGTTCGACTTGACCAATCATCACTGTGGGTTAAACAAATGGGATATCTGGATACAATATTTTCGATGTATCAGTCAAATTTAAACTATTTATTATTGGAAGTTATGTCATTCTTTCAGAATTCTTGTAGCAATATCTAGCCCACGTCGAGCACGCAGTTACGTCGATAAAGTATGCGTTACCGATTTGAGAATAAAAAGTTATGCCGTGGGTTCGAAAAAAATTAAATACTTTGATGAAAAGTCCGAGACCCGTGGGTGAAATTAAAAATCAGTCTCAGGATAGGCCATCTCTTTGCACAAAGATATTCTTTTTCAGCATGCAACCCACATCGACCGGGCAACTACTGATCAGGATTTAAAAAAAAAAAATAAGGAAAATAATTTCCACGGTGGGACGAAATGATGCGGTGCTCTCACCAAAAAAAGGGTTGAAAAAAATACAAACGACCTACTGCTGCATTATTTGCATCAGAATCTTCTTGGCCAATTCTAGCCCACGTCGATCAAACGCCCACTCGGCAGGTGAGGTACAATAAATTTTTCTTAATTGATTTCGATCGTGGGTTAAACAATGGAAACCTTTGATGGAAAATCCCACCAGCGCAAGATAAACTAAATCTTGCTTTAACAAAAAGCTACGTAAATTTCGATAATTTTCCTAGCAGTATCCAGCCCGCTTTACGCTGATACCTAATGATAGAGTGCAGGCAGACAAGTCGAGAAAAAAATATTCCATACTCGGTGGATTAATTCGAGTCGAAAAGGCTCAATTTAACCTCGTTTTCACGTAAAGGTGTTATATTCTTACTGCAATTTTCGCAGCAGGGTTCAGACCAAGGTCAGCGAGTACTCACTGATAATTGGAGTAAAAGAGGTTCGGCTTGAACCATCATCACTGTGGGTTAAACAAATTGGATATCTGGATACAATATTTTCGATGTGTCAGCCAAATTCAAACAATTTATTATTGGGAGCTATTACATTTTTTCAGAATTCTTGTAGCAGTATCTAGCCCATGTCGAGCACGCAGCTACGTCAATAGAGTATGCGTTACCGATTTAAAAATAAAAAGTTCCCCCGTGGGTTCGAAAAAAATGAAATACTTTGATGAAAAGTTCAAGACGCGTGGGTGAAATTAAAAATCAGTCTTAGGATAGGCCATGTCTTTGCACAGCGATATTCTTTCGCATCAAGCAACCCACATCGACCGGGCAGCTAATGATCAGGTTTAAAAAAAAAAAAAAACAAGGAAAACAATTTCCACGGTGGGGCGGAATGATACGGTGTTCTCACCAAAAAAAGGGTCGAAAAAAAAATACAAACGACCTACTGCTACATTATTTGCATCGGAATATTCTTGGCCAGTTCTAGCCCACGTCGATCGAACGCCCATTCGGCAGGTGAGGTACAATAAATTTTTCTAAATTGATTTCGATCGTGGGTTAAACAATGGAAACCTTTGATGGAAAATCCCACCAGCGCAAGATAAACTAAATCTCGCTCTAACAAAAAGCTACGTAAATTTCGATAATTTTCCAGCAGTATTCAGCCTGCGTTGCGCTGATACCCAATGATAGTTTGGAGACAGACTAGTCGAGGAAAAAGATATTTCATCATGGGTTAGAGTTAATGGTTTACTCGGTGGAATATTTTACGTCGCAAAGGTCAGCGAGTACTCACTGATAATTGGTTTGATTTGAACGTGGGTTTCAAAAAATGGAATACTTTCATGAAAAGGTTCAAGACTCGCGAGTAACATTGAAAATAGGCCTTAGGATAGGCCATGTTTTTTTTTATCAAGATATCCTTTTGCAGGATGCAACCTTCATCGACTAGGCTACCACTAAGTGATGGGCTTGAAACAAAAAATAGAATACCCTAATAGCCGCATTATTTTCATTATTATGTTTGATTAAATCCAGTCCACCTCGACCGAGCGCCCACTGGATAAGTTGGATGCGAGAACTTCGTCTACATTTATTTTGATCGTGGGTTAAAGAAATGTACATCTTTGATGGCAAGTCCCACTAGCGCAAGATAAATGGAATCTCGCTCTAATAAAAAGCTACGTAAAATATGATTATTTGTTTAGCAGTATCCAGCCCATGTTGCGTTGATATCGAATGATAATTTGCATGCAGACGAGTCGAGAAAAAGATATTCCACCATGGGTTAGAAATAATGGGTTACTCGGTAAAATAATTCACGTGACAAAGGCTACATTTAATCTCGTTTCCACGCACAAGTGTATTATGCTTATTGCAATTTCAGCAGCAGAGTTCAGTCCAAGGTCAGCGAATACTTCCTGATAATTATCATACTGTAGATTCAACTTGAACAATTATCACTGTGGGTTAAAGGAATTGAATATCTGGAAACAATATTTTCGATGTGTCAGCCAAATCCGAACTCTTTTTTAGTCTCCTAGCAGTATCCAGTCCACGTCGTGCACGCAGCTATGTCGGTAAACCAACGATTCGAGAATAACGTGTCGAGCCGTGACTTTGAAATTTCGGGACACATGATTCAAACTTAAAATCTCAATGCAAGTTATTTCTTTTCATAGAGATCCATACGCAGCTTTAAATCTACATCGAGCTTGACCCTATTGTTTAACAGCCTACTCACTTATTCATGTGGTTGCATTATGTTTATTTGAATATTTTCGGCTGAATTCAGTCCACGTCGAACGAGCAACTACTGGACAAGTTTGGTGCAAGAGATTCCACAAAATGAATTTCGCTTGCACCGTAATACCGTAAAATTCCAATCGGATGAAAAACCATTGACATTGAGTATCTTCGAAAAGAAAAAAATTTGTTTTGCCCGTGTAAATTTATACACGCAAAAGTGACGAAAAAATTATGCCAAATTTTTTAAACGCAATGATAAATCGCTCTAGTATATGAAACGTGTTGGCGAGAAAAAAAACCATAAAAATACACAACGGCAAAGAAAGTAACGTAGTCATAAAAAAATAATAAATCCGATATTTGGATATTTTTCGTTTATTTTCCACACCACATTTTTAAATTTAATAATCCGGCTTATTGCAATTTTTCTTCAATTTATCTATTCACTAACACGAGACGAGTAGGCTAAACACAAAACATTTCATTTTTCCAAATTTGATTTTGAAAATCCCATTCTGACGTCACGTGGTTATGTTTGACGTCGAGCGAGAAATAATTTTCAAAGCGCGTACACACGAACACACGATCGCAACTGTCATTAGCTGTCGGCTGTCAGCTATTGCTTCTTCGGCTCGCAGCTGGCTTCGAGTCGAGTACTTTGGCCATCATTTGTTCGGCGTCGATATGGCTTGGTCTTGTGAGACAATGCACTGTAGACCCGTCGTCTCACCGATGCCTTTCGCATTGTCGAAACCCCCAAACTTCGACCGTCCCTATCTCGGCCAATTTTTGTCGTAAAATTTTTTTAAAAAAAGCATTTTTCTTGGATTGCGACGATCTACAATGCGGTACCAGTTGATACAATAATTAATTTATATCCTGTATATATAAATTTTCTGTGATTTAATTATGATATATACGTATGCATATATATATATATATATACATATTAAAATCAACCACATAAAAATTTCTTAAATATGAATGAAATGTTATAACATTCAAATAAAATATTTGAATATATATATATTATATAGTAAGCAAAGCTTTTTTTTAACCAAATCCATGTCAATATTTTCTGTCTAATTTTTTTAAAATTATTTCAATTATTGCGGTTATTTATTTGGTAAAATAATGTACATTGTTCAAGTTATTGTATTATTTGAAAATTTTATCTTTCCCTTTAACACCAATTTTCTACAATTTTATGTCTTTATTACATGATCCGGTTACAGAAGAAGCTGAAGAGTTTGTCGCCGGAAGCTGTAGCGATGTTGATCGCTCCTAAAGTGACTGCTGCAGCAGACAAATTTTGCGCCGAGATTGAAGCCGTGCCGGGAGTTGTAATAGATACAAACTCGGATAATGATTCTGACTCCGACTCCGACTCCGATTACGATTTTGATTGAGAATAAAATTTTCTATTTTTGAAACGTTTCGTATGTATTTTGGAAATAAAAATAATAATTGCGTAGAATACACTGTTCACGTTTATTTTATTATGATGATTTTTTTTTATATATTAATTTATCTATTTAGCAGGATACTCGGCCATTTTGTTTATAACAATTTGCTGTAAGCTCTTTGTTGCAAGTTATAAACAATAGATATCGGATTGGTAATCAGTGACCTTGAAAACCCGTATATACCAATTTTTGTCAACATCTGGTAACTTTTTAACGTTCATGTCGGCCATATTGGATCGGCCATTTTTTTTACGATAATTTGGCTTGTGGATTCGTAATCAGCGACCTTGAAAACCCGTAAATACCAATTTTTGTCGACATCTGGCAACTTTTTAACATTCATGTCAGCCATATTGGATCGGCCATTTTGTTTACGATAATTTGGCTTTCAGATTCGTAATCAGCGACCTTGAAAACCCCTGTAAGCCAATTTTCATTCCCGTCAAAGGTCATTTGAGGTTTTGGCCAGGTTTTTGGGCTTTTCTCCTACTGTGCGTCGTCCGAAACTGTGGTCTTAGCCCTTGTTCGAACAAGCATTACATTTAAGGTGGGTCCGTCCCTCTCGGGAGGGTTACGCGACAATGCATCGGCATTGTTGTTCGCTTTGCCCGGTTTGTATATAATTTTGTATTGGTAATTCACGAGTTTTAAGCGCCAACGAACTAACCTATTCGCAGGATCTTTTACCGAATCAAGCCATACCAGCGACTTGTGATCCGTCACGAGAGTAAATTCTCGCCCGTACACGTAGGGTCTAAAATGACCTACGCAGTAAACGATTGCTAACAATTCTTTTTCAATAGTAGGTAGTTCATTTCGGCTTTCGACAATGTTCGTGATGAATAAGCTATCGGCCTATCACTACCAATTTTTCCCTGACTTATTACTCCACCAATTGCCGTGTTTAAAGCGTCGGTCGTTATGATAAATGGCTGAGTAAAGTCCGGGTACTGTTGTACCGGTTCCTTACACAAAGCATCTCTCAGTTTTACAAACCGTCTTTTTACGCTTGTGTCCATTTGAATACTGACTCCTTTTTCAACAATTGAGTCAGTGGCCTAGCGATACCGGAAAAGCCTTCCACGAATCTGCGGTAGTAACCTGCTAATCCGAGAAATTGTTTGATATTCTTCAGGTTAGTTGGTCGCGGATAATGTTTCAAGGATTCTATTTTCTTGGGATCGGGCTTAACACCATCCGCACTTATGACATGGCCTAAATAGGCAACTTCTTTACGCGAAAATTCGCATTTGTCAGGTTGCAGTTTTCGGTTGGCCTTCCGTAATCGATCCGCCAATTTATTGAATTTTATTTCATGTTCTTACAGTGAGCTCGCGTATATCACGATATCGTCGAGATATACAAAGAGCTCTATGCCTTGCAATCCGCATAAAACGCGGTCCATCAATCTTTGAAATGTTACTGGAGCATTTTTGAGCCCAAATGGCATTCTACAAAATTCATAATGCCCGAATGGCGTTGAAAATGCTGTTTTGTGTGCATCTGAGGGATGCATTTGAATTTGATGAAATCCACTTGCTAGGTCGAACACGGAGAATTTCGCGCTCCCCAACTGATCAAGAATTTCGGTAATATTTGGGAGCGGATATGCGTCCTCTATTGTTTTCTCATTGAGATTTTGATAATCGATCACCATCCTGCATCTTGGCTTCCCCTGCGAATCGGCCTTTTTAGGGACAATCCACAAAGGTGAGCTGTATGGGGAGTCTGATGGCTTAATTATTTTTCCTTCGATAAGGCCACCAACCTGGTTTGTAATTTGGTCTTTATGTGCCGGCGAAAACCGGTACTGACTAGTGAAGACCGGTTGATCATCAGTCGTGGAAATCTTATGCTCAATAGCATTTGTACAATCTAAAAATTGTCCCGGTATATGAAAGAGATTTGAATTATTTTATACTAATCTCTCAACGCTTACTCGCTCTTCTTCATTAAGATCATTGAGGCGCAGTAAGTCTTTAATTTCTTTGCTCTTTATAGTCTTCCTTTTAACTACAAGAACATTATGGTCGTGCGTTTGTTGAGAATTAATCGGTTGGTCGCCCTTGTGATCATCCAGGTCCTGTACGCTAAGCACTACATCAGGGTGGTCACAATTGCCCATACCGTATCCCGAACTGGGATCGAAGAGCTCAAAAGCCTCTAGGGTCACTGCTGGAACAGCGAGCTCCACGTCCTCCTCGTTGGTATTAAATGCAATCAAACACGCTACGCCATTTGAGACCACGGTTTCTCCTAAGTAGATTCCGTTTCCGGCCTTTCAACAGGGAATATAACCCTCTTTTACCTCTGGGTTCTTGACCCTTACGTAATACACCGTCCGAGACCTTTTCGGCAATATTACCGTCTCGTGATTTTTAAAGGGAAGCGATTTATTTTTTCACCTGATCATATTATCATTTCAGTCTATTATTGTTCGATTACAGCCATGAAATTCGGAACCAAGTACAGCGTCCTGTTCTATAGAAAATTCGTTCTCTACCACGTGAAATTCTGACTCTGTCCCCTCGATAATAATAGTGGTCGATCCTTTTGTAAAAACTGGCTGATCGGAGATTCCCTTCAATTTTAGTAAGTCATTTTCGTCTATAGGGACATCTTCATTTAATGCCTTCTTTTTTACTACATTTGGATCCGACCCTGAATCCACTAGAAACTCGGATTTCTTAATCAATTGGGGAGAGCTGACCTCAACCGTGGGGACGAACGAGTGATTTCCTAATCTGACGTTGACAGTGCGGACTCTTCGTTCGCGGTTTGCACCGTCCGTACTGGGCGCTCGGTCGTTTTCTCTACTCGGTTCGCGCCCGTGTTTCCTGAGCGAGTTTTTCCGTTTCCCGAGTTGCGTTTTTCGTCATTTTGTTTTCTCCAGCACTTGGTCAAAGTGTGACCAGGGTTGCTACAATACTCTCAAATGATCGATTGTTTCGCCGTATCTCTTGAGCTATCGATCAATTGCTTGGATTTTCCGTTGTCGGAACGAGATTTACTTTGAGAAGCGTTTTGCGATCGTTTGTCTGGAAACTTTTTCCAACAATTCCCGCAATTATGACCCTTTTTATTGCAATGATCACAGGTTTTTGAATCGCGTGTGGATACCGCTTTTACGTAAGTACCCTTACCTTCGGATCGCGTTTCGTTAAAATTTACTAGATCCCGTTCGATATCCTTTTCGATTTTTATTGCGTTTGCAAACGCTAAAGCGAGAGTGTGACACCCTTCTAGTTTAAGCCGAACTCGAAAATCAGGAGGTAACCTGGCTATGAAACATTCGAGAGTTTCCGCCTCGAGATTTGCCGCCATTACGCGAGAAATTGCTCCGGTCCCCGTAGATTCCTCTTCAGTATGGACGTCCTTTACGCGACTTATATAGTCGATAACGTGCTCGGTTTCATGTTTCGAAATGTTTTCTAATTCACCCCGGTATTGATTAGATGTTTTCGAAACTCCGAATACTTCATTCAAACGATCCGTAAGTGCGTTAACGGTCAGAAAAGAATTATCCTCTATCGCGGTATATGCCCAGCCCTTCAGTTTATTGCGGAGAAGCCGCGTAAATGTTGCTTCTAATTGAGCAGGAAACATGTCTCGCCCCCTTTTACTTGCTCGCACAAATTTTAAGACCGACATGTTGTCCCCATTAAACATCGGTATTCCTTCTAGAACATCTTTGAAGGACAATTGCGTGATTGCTGCCGCATAATTACTCGCGACTATCGGAGATGGGGGTGGTGTGAGAATATCTGATCGATTTTGTTGTTGTGCCTGCCCGATCGGATTAATTTGGATATGCAATGCCGCGAGGGTTTGTTTCTCACTTTCAAATTCTTGCAATATTCCCTGTACCGTTGTCGATAATATATCTTCGATCACGTTTCGCGAACTTGCTTCCGCGATCTCTGATTTTCCCTCTTAGTTTTGTTAGAATTTATTTTCGAATTCGATTTCGCGAATAGTTAAATTCTGTTCACGTTCATGTAACCTTTGCCTTTCCTTCTCTAATTGAGTGTGCAAAGCGCGTAGTTCCTCGTGATTTAAAGTTTTATCTGATTTTTCGGCCATTTTAAATAATTATATATTCGTATATTTTCCTTTGAAATCAGCACCAGTTTAAAGATTTTGCAATGTGGCTTTGATAATTATAATAACTTTCCCACTGATAATTGAAACTTTTGACGGAAGCGAAAAACAAATAAAATAAATGGAATAAAAAAATAAAATACGTTGCACAATTTCCAGATAATGGATCTCACCGGAGTCAACAATAAAATATTCTGTTACGTCGCGGATAGACGTGGCAGAATTTATTTCGCTTCTAGTTTAGCCGAGAGTATGATCGATAGGGACAGAAGCTTAACTGGATACGGCAACGGCAAAAAAATGATCAAATAATAATAATAAAACTTACCTTTCGTTGCGTATTTTGGGTATACGTTTAAGTTGCGTGGTACGACGGTGGTTGGAGAGGAGCGGTATTGCCCGCGTGGTTGGGAAAACTTCGAGCTCACCACACACTCACTCGTTAAATAATAGCACAGTATTTATCTTTAGTAAAATATATTGTTACAATCACTTTTTAGAAAATACACTGGTTCTTATCTCTTAAGTTTGTGTAACAAAACGATTATGAATTATGTCGTCGTATTTTATATTCAAAATAATTGTTTTGCTGATTAAATTATCGCCGAATGACTCTGTGATCACTATGAGCAGAGTCACTAGCGAAATGAAAATGGTCAAAACAAATGAAAATAATCGAAAATGAAACTTTTGTCAAGAGTCTAAGTCGGAGAACTAAATCTTCCACTCTATCACTGGATTCGCTAAGAACGGTGAAGAGGAGAGACCGATCGCGACCGTTAATAATTGAAGTCTAATCTAATTAAGACTATTGTCCGGGGCCTCAGGCCCTTTGAACTTCTTAAAAGTGGGAGATGTCCGCGTGTGGGGGATAATTCTCTCTCACGCCTCGACAGCTCTTGATATGCACTATCTGCATTCCGTCTGGAGCAAAGTCAGCTAGCGCCGACTCAGTATCTTCATACGGTGCACTCGATCGCTTTTCGCGAGAAAGAAATAAAGGATATTTATTTAACGCTTAGAGTTTTATTTAAATAATTTTATATTGTAAAATATTAGCGTGAGAAGACGTAGCCTATCGTGGGTCCCACGCTGGAAAAATGCTGATTTTGTCTTTTCACCTTAACATCATATGAGTGCGAGTGAGAGCACCAAATACGCGTGACTATGTATTAGCCCTGCAGTGAGAATCTTGGAATGCGAGCGCTGTTATCTTATCGGTGCTGACCGAAGCGTAGGTAAATGGGGCGCTCCCACTCTCATAAGCACACTCATACTCACGCGTATGCATAGGGCGTTCGCTTAAGGAATAAAAAATATTATTCATCGATGTTCAATTCTGGAATTGGTACTGAAATCGACCCAGGACGTAACAATATATATATATATATATATATATATATATATATATATATATACTAGGGGCCCGTGCGGCTCGGGCGCTACCCGCCCTTGTATCGCAAGCCTAAACCTTTCAAACCCAAACCATTAAACCTAAACCTCCAAACCCAAACCTCCAAACCCAAACCTCCAAACCCAAACCTCCAAACCCAAACCTCCAAACCCAAACCTCTAAACCCAAACCTCCAAACCCAAACCTCCAAACCCAAACGTCCAAACCCAAACCTCCAAACCCAAACCTCCAAACCCAACCCTCCAAACCCAAACCTCCAAATCCAAACCTCCAAACCCAAACCTCCAAAGTCAAACCTCCAAACCCAAACGTCCAAACCCAAACCTCCAAACCCAAACCTCCAAACCCAACCCTCCAAACCCAAACCTCCAAATCCAAACCTCCAAACCCAAACCTCCAAAGTCAAACATCCAAACCCAAACATCCAAACCCAAACCTCCAAACCCAAACCTCCAAACCCAAACCTCCAAACCCAAACCTCCAAACCCAAACCTCCAAACCCAAACCTCCAAACCCAAACCTCCAAACCCAAACCTCTAAACCCAAACCTCCAAACCCAAACCTCCAAACCCAAACCTCCAAACCCAAACCTCCAAACCCAAACCTCCAAACCCAAACCTCCAAACCCAAACCTCCAAACCCAAACCTCCAAACCCAAACCTCCAAACCCAAACCTCCAAACCCAAACCTCCAAACCCAAACCTCCAAACCCAAACCTCCAAACCCAAACCTCCAAACCCAAACCTCCAAACCCAAACCTCCAAACGAACCCCCAAACCTCCTCGAGTGGGTCGAAGTTGACCATGGCCTCGATTCTTGTACACAGCGGCGACGGCGGCGATAATTTTATATAATATAGAGAGATAAATACTAGGGGCCCGTGCAGCTCGGGCGCAACGCGCGCTCGCATTGCAAGCCCAAACCTTCAAACCCAAACCATCAAACCCAAACCATCAAACCCAAACCTCCAAACCCAAACCTCCGAACTCAAACCTCCGAACCCTAACCTCCGAACCCAAACCTAGAACTGAGCGGGGTGAAGTTGGTCATGGAATCGAGGCTCGAGCGGGGTGAAGTTGGCCATGGCCTCGATTCTTGTGCACAGCGGCGATGGCGGCGGCGGCGGCGATAATTTTATATAATATAGATATATATAAACACTAGTGGAAAAAATTAAAGGATCAAAAAATTTTCCCAAATTTTTAGTGGTCTTTAACATTGCTGTATCTCAGTGAAAAATGGTCGTATCGAGGTCTCAGAAAAAGCATTTTGAAGCTTGACGTTTCTTATTTTCAGATCTTTCGGCAAAAAAAATTCGAACCTACAGATTTCACGCAATTATGAGGAATACCAAGAAAAAAAAATTTGGCAAATTTGCATCGCTTTTGTTTTGGCTGTAATTTTTGGGCGAAAATTTTTCCAGCTAAAACATTATAAGGAGCGGATAGATTGTTCATTTAGCTTCAATTTGCTTTTTTTGAGACTTCGCTGCGATCATTTTTCGCTGAGATATCAAGCTTTTACGAAAAAAGACACTTTTCTGTTTGACCATTGATATCTCAGCAACCAATGATCGCACAGAAATCAGAAGGGGTGTTTCACAAACTTGAATCAATGCTCTATAAGAATTGTCAATTTCCACTAGTGTATATATGGGGCATTCCACGCGAGATCGACCACTTTAGAATCCAACCCTTTTCGATTTGGCTGAAACTTTTTTATCCTTTTTACCCTATCAAAAACATTTTTCAGATTTTTTTTAATATTTTTAAACTCAGCCGATAAAAAGTTATAAATTTTTCAAAAAAATTGGCTTTTTATTTTTCAAATAGCTATAACTTTTTCAAAATTTGACGTTTCGGGACGATTTTTTTCAAAATTTTTGTTTTTTAATGTACTTTAAAAAAAAAAAATACAAAAAAATTATAAAAACCCATCGTCGTCGTTTGTTTTTAGATTTCCGGAAAAAATCGAAAATTTCTCGATGATCACCATTTTTGATCTTTTTTCTTTTTATTATATCAAACTTTGACATTTTTTGCAAATCCTTGAATTTTTTCAGAGTGGCGTTTTTTCGATTTCTATTTTTTTTTCCAATTGAAAAAAGACTTTCTTCCAACTCCCTTATTTCTCATAACACGATGCTGCAAATTTTTAAGGGTGTTCAGAGGACTTCCAAACTTGAAAAAAAAATTTTTTTCAATTAAAAATGGTAATCATCGAGAAATTTTCGACTTTTTCCAAAAATATGAAAAAAAAGATAAAGATGCGTTTCAATAATTTTTTTATATTTTTTTTCGAAAACTGTTTTTGAATGTTGTTTTCGAGAAAAATATAAAAAAAATTGTTGAAACGAATCTTCATCGTTTTGTTTTCTTAGATTTTTGGAAAAAATCGAAAATTTCTCGAAGATTACCACTTTCAATTTTTGTTTTTATTTATTTTTTCATGTTTGGAAGTCCTCTGAACACCCTTAAAAATTTGCAGGATGGTGTTATCAGAAATAAGGCTAGTTGAATTTTTTTTTCCAAATTGAAAAAAAATAGAAATAAAAAAATCACCAATCTGAATAAATTTGAGGATTTGCAGAAAATGTCAAAGTTTGATGTGATAAAAAGAAAAAAAATCAAAAATGGTAATCATCGAGAAATTTTCGATTTTTTCCAAAAATCCAATAAAAAACGATGAAGATGGGTTTCAATAATTTTTTTATATTTTTTTTCGAAAACAGTTTTTGAATATTGTTTTTGCAAAAAATACAAACAAATTATTCAAACGCATCTTCATCGTTTTTTTTAGATTTTTGGGAAAAATCGAAAATTTCTTGATGATTACCATTTCCAATTTATGTTTTGATTTTTTTTTTTTGAAGTTTCGAAGTCCTCTGAACACCCTTAAAAATTTGCAGAATGGTCTACCGAGAAATAAGGGTAGTTGGGAAAAGTTTTTTTTTCAATTGGAAAAAAAATGAAAATCGAAAAACACCACTCTGAAAAAATTTGACGATTTGCAGAAAATGTCAAAGTTTGATATAATAAAAAGAAAAAAAATTCAAAAATGGTAATCATCGCGAAATTTTCGATTTTTTCCGAAAATCTTTTTAAAAAAACGATAAAGATAGGTTTTTATAATTTTTTTGTATTTTTTTCAAAAAGTACATTCAGAAACAAGAATTTTGAAAAAAAATCGTCCCAATACGTCAAATTTTGAAAAAGTTCTACCTATTTGAAAAATAAAAAGCCAATTTTTTTGAAAAATTTATAACTTTTCATCGGCTCGGTGTAAAAATTTGAAAAAAATTCTGAAAAATGTTTTTGTTAGGGTAAAAAAAGATTAAAAAGTTCCAGCCAAATAAAAAAGGGTCAGGTTCTAAAGTGGTCGATTTGGCAGGGAATGCCCCATATCTCTCTATATTATATAAAATTATCGCCGCCGCTGCCGCCGCTGTGTACAAGAATCGAGGCCATGGCCAACTTCACGCCGCTCGAGCCTCGATTCCATGGCCAACTTCACCCCGTTCGGTTCTAGGTTTTGATTTGGAGGTTTGGGTTTGGAGGTTTGGGTTTGGAGGTTTGGATTTGGAGGTTTGGGTTTGGAGGTTTGGGTTTGGAGGTTTGGGTTAGGAAGTTTGGGTTTGGAGGTTTGGGTTTGGATGTTTGGGTTTGGAGGTTTGGGTTTGGAGGTTTGGGTTTGGAGGTTTGGGTTTGGAGGTTTGGGTTTGGAGGTTTGGGTTACGATGCGAGGGTGCGTAGCGCCCGAGCGGCACGGACCCCTAGTATATTTATATATATATATATATATATATATATATATATATATTTTTTTTTTTGTTTTTCGAAGAAACGCATTACATACTTTCGGGCAGGTGAAAAAAGATGCCTGTTAAAATTAGAGCTCTTTATACAAAAATTTAGAGGTCCCTCATCGCATATTTTCATTTCCAATTTAAATAACACGGGAAATTTTTTTTCCAAACTTTGACATTTTATAACTTGGCTTCAAGTCAATGCACCAAAATGAAAGACACATTTTCTTGTAGAGAATTGAACGCTCTACAAAAAAGATCTCTTATGATTTTTCGATAAACTCACTCCTTCAAAAGTTATTCACGTTCTAATATATATGTATATTAGACTGTGAATATGGGTGAACTACTGTTGGTCATTTCCTTAAAAATTAGGAAATTTGTGTTAATGTAATTTAAACTTTTGTTTCAGAAAAGATTTTACGATATTTAGTAATAAGTTTCAACATTTTGCCGGAAACTAAAACAAAAAGTAAAATTTACACTATATCTAAATTTAACCTTCAATAACTTTTGAAGGTTATTTAGCGGTTTGCGAGATATTAATTTTTCAGTATTTTATTTATTTTTTGTTCATCAATTTTTGTCTATCTGTTAATTAATTTGAGATTCAAATAGTGTAAAAAAAATAGTAGACAAGAATAATGTAAATCAATAACCCATACACAGGTTTTGGTAGAATATTTTACTCGTATATTCAATTCAATACTCGTATAAAACACTCGTTAAAATTTTTTTCCAAGTTCAATTTTTAATATGTTAAAAGTATTTTATATTCGTACACACGTTTTTTATTCTCGTTTTCTTCTCGGATATTTAATTTTTTAAATTATGCTATGCATCTCGCTTTCGACAGAATTCGACTATCTTTTACCAACAATGTTGCTAAAAAACTATAAAATTTGAGAGTTGTTTTTGGGATCAGACGATGAAATAAGCAAAATTTCGGCCAAATCAAAAATGGTCAGGTTCACGCTATGAAAAAGATATGCGTTTTCCCCTATATATATATAGCGTCATATATGGCATGATGGATATATATAAACTATATCTATGTATATGAAGCATATTTATGTATATATAAAAAGTATGTATATATAAGTATGTATAAAAGTATAAAAGTATGTATATAAAAGTATGTATATTTATGTAGATATAAAAAGCATATTTATGTACATATAAGGTTATATATCTCATATCTCACTCTCTCATGAGATAGAGATATGTATATGTATATGTATTGTTGTATTCTTTTACTTCAAATAAATACTCTTAAACAGGGTTTAGGAATTCTTTTATTCGGTCTCTCTTTTAAACATGTCACATGTCTCCCTATTTTTCTCTCCCCCGATCGTCAACCTCTTTTTTCTCTTTTTCTTCTTTTTCTCCTTTTTTTCTATAGCTATCTTCTGGTGACATTACTCATATCCTACATTACTCCCCTCTCTTTTGAGTTGTCGTCCCGACAACTATTTTGAATTGTACTGAGATGTGCCATGGTCATCCAGTTTTAATGTATCAGTTTTCCTGCACTGTCCTGACATTTGTCCAAGTCCCGAGAAAAAAAAAACATGGCAGACACAAAAAAAAAACCTGGGAAGGACAGCGTTACAATTTAAACAATTTCAGTTTACAACATTTCATCAATTATTATTTAATCACAGTGTTATATATAAATTGTAAGGGAATTCTCAAAATAATTACAAAAATAAAACACAAAATTCGCAAAATTAAATTATTAATCATTTATTCACAAGTCTGGGCGCCAGCTGGTGTTTTTGGTGTGGTCCAGCAACCAATCGTAATAATAATAAAAAGATAATAATAATAAAAAAAAACGAAACAATTTTTACTCGCGGAGCTCTACCGCTATTTTTACGCCGTGCCCTTGGCCGCGAGCTGAACAAAGGAATATCGCGAAGAAAACAAGGGGGAGGGGTGACGGGGGAAGAAGAAAGGAACGCGGAAAGAAAGGTACTCTAAATCTCAAATTTTATCTTAAATTCACTGGGCTATCTCAGGGCTAATCACTCGGATGGTTCGTCGCTATACGACCTCTTATTTATTACCGCGATGTATAATTTATTAGGCAAAGCCGCAAGAAAAATCTCGAATACTGAAAAAGGGGAAGGGGGGACTCTACGCGCGAACGCCGCGACACCGATCGACACAAATACAATATTCTTGGGGAATATAACCAATTTACTCACTGTTTTTCGATTCTTAAACGCTCAAAATCTTTTCCTCGTCTTTTCCTCAAAATATCTTTTCTTATCGTCGTCTCAGTACGCCTGTTTTGCTCGATACTCGCAATTACAATTTTTCCCGTTGCGAAGTACGTGGGCTCTCGCTAACGCGTGGTCTCGGAATGAGGCCAAGATGGCCGAAATCTTGCTCGATAGGTGAACAATGGCGATGGGATATAACGGGAGGGGAACGTCGCCTTCTTCATCTTCTTCATAGGGTAAGGGACAGGGGGGGGAAAGTGGAATCTCGTAGTTCTCCTTTACGCCGTACGGGCCTCAGCGCGACGTACGGTGTGGTGCTGCCGCCCCGTGCCTTTATGTCGAAGCTTCAAGTTCGTCGGCAGTCATCTCTCTCTCTCTCGCTCGTTCGCGATGCTCGTGTCGTTGAAATCTCAGCTGTCACCAGTGCACAGCTCGACGAGATAATTTTCGATATATTTCCGAGGATCAGTCGCCGTTTTGATCGGGACGTCCCCCCAAAAAAAGATTGTGTTGTGTCTCGGTGTTTTCTCGGATAAATCCTCGTACTCAACAGTGCCAGGCTTCCTCAATTTGATGTGTCAAATATTGACTGGATCGGGCGATGGAAAAATCGTCTCCAAGGTCGCGATGCCGTCCGGAAATTCTTGACGATAAATTTTGCAGATTGCTCGAAAATCGAGGATTTCTGCCCTTGGTCGCTTCTTCGTTCGGTGAAATAGTGCGGTAAGATCAGGAATATTTTTGGGGATTCTTTTCTGGCGAGGTTAGGATAGGTATTTTTGTCAGCAAAAGGGGAATATTATTCGGGGGATTTTTCAAGGATAAAAAGGACGATTTTTTAGGTGTGATTAAATTCTAATTTTAAATATCTAATTAATTTTAACAATATTTCGGTTTTCTTTCAGGTATCGTGGCGGAGACCGAGACCGCCGTTCTACTATTTTATATTTTATTGTGACTTTCCGTCACAACTCCCCCCTGCCAAGAGGAAAGTTCGTCTTCAGAACTTTCGTCTGACTCTAAATAAATCTGAATAAACTTTTTGGCGCATTTTCTTTGTCTAATTCCTTATGATTATTCCCCGCTAACTCCGTTGTTGGAGATTCTAAATTTTAACCGCTTAACATTAGTGCTCTTTTGACGCTGCAAATATAATTACTCTATTTGAATATCACAGAGAGTTTGACTTAACGCGTCGTTGTTTATCTTAGGAATATCACAGGAAGTATCAGGTAGTAAGGTTACTTTAGTCAGTCTTTCTGTAATTCAGTCTTGAGTCGTTGGAAGGTACTTAATGTTTTCAAAAAAAAAAATCGGGATTTTCAGATCTCAAAAGGGAAGTTTGGGACTCGGGGATGGAATAGTGTTTTGGGTCTCGGGGATAAGGTTTTGTTCTGGGGTCCAGGGGAGAAGGTTTGGTTCTGGGGTCTCGGGGATAAGGTTTTGTTCTGGGGTCTCGGGGATAAGGTTTGGTTTGTTAAGGGGACTTGTAAGGCGATCGCGAGGGAAGGGATTGTGGGGGGGAACTCAACGGGGATGGGGACGGTCCTCAAGGCGGTTGGGGCATTTTCGGGTGTAATGGGAGTGGGAGGTGCACGACCAGCACCGTCGACGTAGGGACCACGGAACGGGGTCGGGAGTTGGTTGAGGGGATTTACGGAGTCCGGCGGGGGGCGTGATTTTTAGGGACATGAGCACGGGGATCGGGGATTGCGGGGATGGGAACGATACTGGACGGGGTATACGAGGAAGATCGAGAAGGGAAGGGATTTCGGGATGAGAGGATCTGCGGGTTGGGTTACTCGTTTTCAAGGGTGTGGGAGTTGGCGGTTTGGGAGCGGGAGATGGTTTTCGGATTGGGGGAGGGGAGGGGGAAGGTGGTGGTGTTGGTTCTTTGGTCAGGGCCTCCGATCGGCGGATGCGGTCGGAGGGAAGCCATTTTGCGCGGCTTATTGTGGGGGTAGGATTAGAGGGACGTTTGGGGATCGCGCCCAAGCTCGAGGGGGATTTGGGGAGTTCAGGGAAGTCGTCACGTGGAGCAGAGATAAGGATTGGGGAAATGGGGTTTGCTCGCCGGATTTCGTGGTACTTTGCCACGAGATCGTCTATTTCTATTTTCTGGGGAGAACGGGATTGGGGAGGATTGAGGACGGGGGAGTCGAGGGCGAAGGACTCGTCGCTCCTGCTCACTCGATACGTCCGAGCTTCGTCGAGCGGCCCTCCTGCCTCTTCGAGATACCCCATCGGGGTGCAATACGGGCCCCGCCCGGTTCCTCGCGGGCCTTTCCTCATCGCTGATCTCTTGTTCCTGAAAAATATTAGTATCTGGTGAAGAGTGCTCAGGTCTTATCGGGGGAGTGTAAGTTTTCAAATCTTTAATGTGGCATTTCGCTATTATTTTGCCATCCGGGCCCTCTAATTCATTAACTACTGGGGATAGTACCGTCTTAATAACGTACGGTCCGTTAAATCGGGGCGCTAATTTGGCGACAAAGTTCTATGCACCGGATGACAAGACTCGATATTTTCTCAAAACCTGGTCTCCAACCTTAAATCTGAGGTCTCTACGATTCGCATTATAATAATGCGCTTGCCGCGTTGCAGCTTGTTCCAAATTTTTGTGTACCCAATCATGAATAAGGGGAAGTCTCTTCATCCTATCTGACCAGACGTGGGGATCTCCGGGAGTGATGTAACGGAAAGGGTTTCTGTCGCGAAGGTTCTTTACAGGACGGGGATTACGTCCGAAATTCAAAAAGGCTGGGGTCATTTGGGTAGAGGATTGAACCGCAGTGTTCATCGCGAAACATAATCCAGGGAGATGCTTTTGGATTTGAAATTTCAATTAAAATTTTTTTTTTTCTTCTGAGACAATTTTCTGCACTCACAGACATAAAAATTCGTAAATAGTATATTAAAAAAATTACTTATCAAATTTGTGACATTTCATAATAAGGTTTGTAACGGGGATCTTACGATCCAGTTGCTTTCGCCCATATCTCACTATTCTCGACGCCGAGAGAGCCGTTGAGCACCAGATAATTTTTTAATTAACGGCGGAAATTATCAAAACCGCTAAACGTAACCGAAACTGGAATTTACTTAATCTTACTAAACGCCGGCGCTTTGAATAGTGAGAATGGTCACGGTATACCCGATTCGCTCAGGATGCTGGTTATGGAGAGAGGATATGGACGGCAGCCTAACTCACGAGTGCTCGCGAAGCTCAGACCGGAAATGACGAACTCAACACAGAATTTTTCATTAACACGTGGTTCAGGCTAATTCATTTAACACTCACGACATGGTGGTACACTAATCCTCATAGTTGCGAAACTCGGTGCACGGAAACGGAAATAACTGAATTAACGATAACTCACACGATATCAACGGAAACGTTAACGTCCAGAACGAGAAAGTGAGAGAGAGCGAGAGAGCACCGGTAACGAACGTTAGCACGACATGGTCACGCGAGAGAAAGAGAACGTCAAGAACGGAGACAATCAATAAATCGAAATCGAAGGAACGATACGAGAACGACGATAAATCCGAGATCAACGACAATCGATATCACCCAGACAAATTATACACCGATATAATCGAGAACAAATTATGAGAGAGCTCGGGAACAACGATAGCATCCCAAACGAGAACGTTAAGGTGAAGATAGCATCAGGAAAGAGAACATTAAGAGATAGTTCGAGAACATTTGATAGCATAACGATAGCTTATACGAGAACATTAGATAGCCTAACGGCAGCGTATACCGGTGATACGGTGGCTCGATTGGCCGTACACCCAGTGCATCCTGATGCACACTGACGAGGAGCCTCGTAAACTCCATAGTCGTCAGGCCTTGGATCCGGCGCGTTCACCCGCGAAACCCGATACGATGCTGCGTTAACTCTTTCGCTGCTCTCTCGTGGGGTTTACGCTGTAGTTCGAGGCCGGTCGCCTCCCGGGGAATGTTTCTTCCGAGCGTTGGAACGTACGGTCCTCGTTTTGCCCAATTCACGGAGCATTCGGGGGACGTACGCATTTTGACTTGGTGACAGCGGTGTCGTGAGGTACCACTGCCGTCGCTGGTGGAGGCGTTGGAGTCGCCGGCGGAGTGTCGGAGGCGGGGTGGAAAACTGCTGCGGTAGCTGAAGAGGCAATGAGTGTATCGCATTTCGACCCAATAACCTAGGTCTCCGTGACCACGTCGAGGACTACCCGTTCAGTGGTCTCCATAGCGGTGTCTTTGGGCACCGGCTCCTCAAATTCCTTCAATATGATCTCATCTTCGATATCCATTTGCAGATAATGATTCGGCGTGGTCTCTTCTCGGATCTCCACCAGCTTGGCGATGTTTTATATCAATCTGATCGTCGGAAAAGTTAAGGGGTCCCGCTCCATAGCCTCTGGCGGGTCATTTTCGCGGTCGGAATGGCTTAGTTACTCGACCTACTCGAGCTGCTTGAACCGGTCGAGGACCTGTCATCTTCAGGTCGATGTGGGAACGGCGGGAGCTCGAATCCCGGTTCTCGCTGGTAGACCAGCACGCGCTGGTACCACGCGTACGGTGAACCACGCTCTCTAAAGCCGTGGTCAAGCCTGGTTAGCTGCGATCCAGCCTCCAAGTGCCTCGGTAATAGGGCTGGAGCCCGTCCCAGACGGATCCACATTTTTCCGGGACTTCATCAGAGCCGTCGACGTTCAATGGAGCCCCGAGACCGGCGAGGGCACCAACAATCGTGCGGACCAGGCTTTTGGTGCTCACCGAAATCTCCTCGGAAGTTTCCATGCGTGTACACACATTCTGCAAATTATCTTAAAATTCGTTACCCGAGGGCTCGATAACGCCTATTGGTATTACGATAGCGCGATAACTAAGACAGTACTGAAAGATAGCATAGTTGGGGTGACAACGGAGGATTAGGGATCACGAGGCGTATCGACACACACGGAAACACGTGAACACGAGAAAGAAAAATTGTTAGACGTTAACTCGATAGCGGATTATTCCCCTTTATACGGGATCACGTGGGGACTTGGGCCTTTATAAACGACCGCCTATTCACGTAACCGGTACTAGCATTCCCTTTCAACGCGAAGCTCGGGCACAGCGAATCTTCTGGTTTCGGAGGACGCCGACGCGTGCCCATGCCCTCAAATATCTTGCTATGACGGATCGCGGCTTTTTCGATTTCACCCATGGTGGTCTCATCCGCTAACGGAACGGCAATACGATATTCCGGTGACAAATTTCGGTGCGTGAACCGAACTTGCTCCTGTTCGGTCCACCAGGGCGAAGCTCGCGAGACCAGGCCCTTCATACACGAGATGGAGTCACCTACCGGCTCTCCATCCGCTTGCGTACGATCCGCAATCTCTTCTCGAAGCGCGATTTGATCATTTGGGTCCGCGAAATAACCTCGAAAGGCCCCTTTAGCCGCCTCCCATGTGGTAAAATCACGGCTATGGCTTTAAGCAGTTCATTAGTGAAGGAAGAATCGGCTGCGATTCGGCCAGTGGGTCCAAATGACAGTGGACAATTTTTTTGGTATAACGTTTCGATCCTAATTCGGATCCTCTTCAGATTTATTATTTCTAAAATTACATTCTTTTTTGTCTTATTTTGTATGATATGTTTTACATTATAGGCTTAAATGTTATGTGTCCTGACTGACCTGAATTTGTACGGGTAATTTTTTTGGTCATTTAATGAATCTTGGATAATATTCATTATGAATTTATTGTATAAAGACGGGTCATTTTTTTGTGATCCTTGGTGTCTGTGAGAGGGAGGATTTTGATATTTTATTGCTTAGTTTATGTTTTTTTGAGACTTTTGTGTATGTGTTATTTACCTATAAATTTCATGTTTGATAATTTCCAAGATTCATTTTTGATCAATATTAACAGTTTTCATTACATGGCGATTCGAGAGCTAAGTAGCGACTGAGTATTGAGGCGAGTGAGGAGGTATTTATATTAATGGGGTAATGTGATTGAGTATTGAAAAGTGGGGGTGGTTTTTCATGGTTGAGGAAGTTGCCGTTAGTGATTTTTCTTGCCGGACTGGTTATGTTAACCGGTTTTGGATCGGGTTTAAATTGATAACTGTTAGATTTGGTAATGAATTTTCAATTGATGGATGGTAATTTGAGGTTTTCCCGTTATTATTTTGAGTATTATTAAATTATTGAATTATATATGCTGCTTAGTTTGTCGATGTCGGTTCTAAAATTGATTGCTTTGGGGTGTGCTTTAATTTGTATCATTTCCGGAATTAATCGCTTTTTGAGCCATTTTTCATTATTTAAAATTTTAACGTCGTCAAATTTAAAATTGTGTTTTAGTTCTATTCCGTGTTTTGCTAACACTGTATTTATTGTGTTAGTGTGTTTTGGACTATTTTTGTGTTCGTTGATTCTCGTTTTTAGGTATCTTTTTGTTTGTCCTATGTACAATGCATCACAATCATTACAATCGATTTGGTAAACTACGTTTGATTTATCCATGTTATCTATTTTATCTTTTGTGGAACCAGTGATGGAGTGAATGTTGTGTTGGTTGTTAGTGACTAGTGTTATATTGAATTGTCGAAAAAGGCGGACTAGTTGGTGGTGAATATTTTCAGTATAGGGTAAATTTATTAATCTGGAGGAGTCGAATGCGTTGTCGTTATTTGATTGTGAATGAATTAATCTTAGCGTTTGGTTTATTATTTTTTCTGTGAAGGAGATTGGGTAACAGTTTTGTGTCATTGTGTTTTTGATTAGTTCAATGTTTTTTTGGTGGAAGGATGCGTGTGATAGTTTTATCGCTCTGTCTACCAACATCATGATAATTCCTTTTTTTTTGCGTAAGAGGGTGGTGAGAGAAGAAGTTTATGAATCGACCTGACCAAGTCGGTTTTCTGTACCAGTCTGTGATTATTGAGTTATTTTTGTGGATTAGCAAGATGTCTAGAAATGGTAATTTGTTGTTTGTTTCTACTTCAACTGTGAACTGTAGTTTAGTGTGGTATGAGTTAAAGACGTTAAGTGTTGAATCTATTTTGTCCGTAGGCAGAGCCATAATAATATCGTCTACGTATCTTTTGTAGATTGGTATCGTGAACTTCAGTTTTTCTAAGCAGTTGGTTTCTAAGTCGATCATTAAAATATTTGATAATATCGGGACTAACGGTGAACCCATTGGCAAGCCGAATATTTGTTGATATATTTTGTCGTTAAAGGTAAAGTAGGTTGAGAACATTATGAATTCTATTGTTCTTATTACTTCGTTTAGTGGAAATTTTTCAGAGAAGAGATCTGATCTTTTTTGGAGGCTTTGTATGATTAATTCCAAAGGTACATTGGTGTAAAGTGAGATGACATCGAAGGAAATGAGTTGGTAGTTATCGGGTATAAGGATGTTCGATACCAATCTTTTAAATGAGAAACAGTCTTTAACGTGTGAGTTTGTTGTGTCTATTAATTTTGAGAGTTTAGTTTGAATGATTTCGGCCAATTTATGTGTAGGACTATTAATAGAAGATACGATTGGACGTAGCGGATAGTTATGTTTGTGAATTTTTGGAAGGCAGTATAATCGTGCTAAATTACAGTTTTCTGCTTTTAAATGTTTCTGTGTGGTTTCATCTATTATTTTAAGATTTTTCCATCTCGTAAGAATTTGGTTTACGCCTTTTTGTAGTCTGTTAAGTGGATTTTTATTTGTGATTTTATATGTGGTTTCGTCTGCAAGTAGATTATCAGTTTTGGTGATGTAGTCTAGTTTGTCCAATATAACAGTTGAGTTTCCTTTATCTGCTCTTGTAATGATTAATTGAGGATTGTTTTTAAGAAAGATGGATGTATCTTTGATTATTTTGTTCGTGTTGAAAAATGAGTTTGGAGTTTTTACTTTATCAATTAATTTGGTGAATTTCTTTCTAATTTCTTCTTGTATTGGTTTTTCCAGTAAGTAATCTATTTTGGATTCAAACTCTGAGATGGTTTTATAGATGTATGTTTTGATATCTGTCGGTTTTAGATATGGGAAGCTGAATTTTTCACCCAATGATAAAAAGGTTGATATGTGTGTGGGAATGTCTATGTTTGATAGATTGATCAGCCATTCTTTAACTTTGTTGTTTGAGATTGTTGATTCTATGTTGGTTAATGGGTCATTAGTTATGTTATTGTTTGTGTTATGTTGAGTATTGTTTGATGTGGCTGAATTAAAAAGATTGATTTGTGATGTTGGTTTCTTTCTTTGATGTTGGTTTGGATCATTTATGTTTTCTCGATTCTGATTTGATTGTGATGTGATTGTTCTTAGGAATTCATCGTAATTAAAAATGTGTTGGTGGATATTTTGTGTTCTTTCATATCTGAGATTACTTAATTTCTTTTGGTGTTTGTCAAAGAATTCTTTTGATATTCTGTTCAGTCTATTTGTTCAAATTTGAAGAATTTTTCGTATATGTGTTTTGGAGTTTTTGCGATTAATTCTGTGTTTTTTTGAATCTTTTTGTTGAGTATATTAATTTTGTAATTTAGGTCGTCAATCTCTATGTTGAGTAAAGATTTGTAAGTTTTGTGTAAGACCGTTTTGAGTTTGAATTTATTTCGGTTGTTAAAAATTAGAATGTTGTTTATGTTCTGTGAATAGATGTGTTTAGGTATGAGGCCTTCTTGTCTGCATTTCAATAAAAACCGTAGTTGTTGGTGGTAGCGAGTTTTAGCGGTGTTATTGCGTTTCCAATGTTTAAAGGCTGCGAGGATGATGCAACCAAATAATTGCAGAATCTCGTTGAAGAAGGTCATTTTCGTCGAGTTTTGAGCCAGTTAATTCAAGTTGTGATTTAGGTATGCGGCCGTAGAGAGACAATAGTGAAGGAAGAATCGGCTGCGAATCGGCCAGTGGGTTCAAATGACAGTGGACAATTTTTTTGGTATAACGTTTCGATCCTAATTCGGATCCTCTTCAGATTTATTATTTCTAAAATTACATTCTTTTTTGTCTTATTTTGTATGATATGTTTTACATTATAGGCTTAAATGTTATGTGTCCTGACTGACCTGAATTTGTACGGGTAATTTTTTTGGTCATTTAATGAATCTTGGATAATATTCATTATGAATTTATTGTATAAAGACGGGTCATTTTTTTGTGATCCTTGGTGTCTGTGAGAGGGAGGATTTTGATATTTTATTGCTTAGTTTATGTTTTTTTGAGACTTTTGTGTATGTGTTATTTACCTATAAATTTCATGTTTGATAATTTCCAAGATTCATTTTTGATCAAAACTAACAGTTTTCATTACATGGCGATTCGAGAGCTAAGTAGCGACTGAGTATTGAGGCGAGTGAGGAGGTATTTATATTAATGGGGTAATGTGATTGAGTATTGAAAAGTGGGGGTGGTTTTTCATGGTTGGGGAAGTTTGCCGTTAGTGATTTTTTTTGCTGGACTGGTTATGTTAACCGGTTTTGGATCGGGTTTAAATTGATAACTGTTAGATTTGGTAATGAATTTTCAATTGATGGATGGTAATTTGAGGTTTTCCCGTTATTATTTTGAGTATTATTAAATTATTAAATTATATATGTTGCTTAGTTTGTCGATATCGGTTCTAAAATTGATCGCTTTGGGGTGTGCTTTAATTTGTATCATTTCCAGAATTAATCGCTTTTTGAGCCATTTTTCATTATTTAAAATTTTAACGTCGTCAAATTTGAAATTGTGTTTTAGTTCTATTCCGTGTTTTGCTAACGCTGTATTTATTGTGTTAGTGTGTTTTAGACTATTTTTGTGTTCGTTGATTCTCGTTTTTAGGTATCTTTTTGTTTGTCCTATGTACAATGCATCACAATCATTACAATCGATTCGGTAAACTACGTTTGATTTATCCATGTTATCTATTTTATCTTTTGTGGAACCTAATAATAATAATAAACCAAAGGCTAAGATTAATTCATTCACAATCCAATAACGACAACGCATTCGACTCCTCCAGATTAATAAATTTACCCTATACTGAAAAAAAAAAAAAAAATAGACTGAACAGAATATCAAAAGAATTCTTTGACAAACACCAAAAGAAATTAAGTAATCTCAGATATGAAAGAACACAAAATATCCACCAACACATTTTTAATTACGATGAATTCCTAAGAACAATCACATCACAATCAAATCAGAATCGAGAAAACATAAATGATCCAAACCAACATCAAAGAAAGAAACCAACATCACAAATCAATCTTTTTAATTCAGCCACATCAAACAATACTCAACATAACACAAACAATAACATAACTAATGACCCATTAACCAACATAGAATCAACAATCTCAAACAACAAAGTTAAAGAATGGCTGATCAATCTATCAAACATTTATCATTGGGTGAAAAATTCAGCTTTCCATATCTAAAACCGACAGATATCAAAACACACATCTATAAAACCATCTCAGAGTTTGAATCCAAAATAGATTACTTACTGGAAAAACCAATACAAGAAGAAATTAGAAAGAAATTCACCAAATTAATTGATAAAGTAAAAACTCCAAACTCATTTTTCAACACGAACAAAATAATCAAAGATATATCCATCTTTCTTAAAAACAATCCTCAATTAATCATTACAAGAGCAGATAAAGGAAACTCAACTGTTATATTGGACAAACTAGACTACATCACCAAAACTGATAATCTACTTGCAGACGAAACCACATATAAAATCACAAATAAAAATCCACTTAACAGACTACAAAAAGGCGTAAACCAAATTCTTACGAGATGGAAAAATCTTAAAATAATAGATGAAACCACACAGAAACATTTAAAAGCAGAAAACTGTAATTTAGCACGATTATACTGCCTTCCAAAAATTCACAAACATAACTATCCATTACGTCCAATCGTATCTTCTATTAATAGTCCTACACATAAATTGGCCGAATTCATTCAAACTAAACTCTCAAAATTAATAGACACAACAAACTCACACGTTAAAGACAGTTTCTCATTTAAAAGATTGGTATCGAACATCTTTATACCCGATAACTACCAACTCATTTCCTTCGATGTCATCTCACTTTACACCAATGTACCTTTGGAATTAATCATACAAAGCCTCCAAAAAAGATCAGATCTCTTCTCTGAAAAATTTCCACTAAACGAAGTAATAAGAACAATAGAATTCATAATGTTCTCAACCTACTTTACCTTTAACGACAAAATATATCAACAAATATTCGGCTTGCCAATGGGTTCACCGTTAGCCCCGATATTATCAAACATTGTAATGATCGACTTAGAAACCAACTGCTTAGAAAAACTGAAGTTCACGATACCAATCTACAAAAGATACGTAGACGATATTATTATGGCTCTGCCTACGGACAAAAAAGATTCAACACTTAACATCTTTAACTCATACCACACTAAACTACAGTTCACAGTTGAAGTAGAAACAAACAACAAATTACCATTTCTAGACATCTTGCTAATCCACAAAAATAACTCAATAATCACAGACTGGTACAGAAAACCGACTTGGTCAGGTCGATTCATAAACTTCTTCTCTCACCACCCTCTTACGCAAAAAAAAGGAATTATCATGATATTGGTAGACAGAGCGATAAAACTATCACACGCATCCTTCCACCAAAAAAACATTGAACTAATCAAAAACACAATGACACAAAACTGTTACCCAATCTCCTTCACAGAAAAAAAAATAAACCAAAGGCTAAGATTAATTCATTCACAATCAAATAACGACAACGCATTCGACTCCTCCAGATTAATAAATTTACCCTATACTGAAAATATTCACCACCAACTAGTCCGCCTTTTTCGACAATTCAATATAACACTAGTCACTAACAACCAACACAACATTTACTCCATCACCGGTTCCACAAAAGATAAAATAGATAACATGGATAAATCAAACGTAGTTTACCAAATCGATTGTAATGATTGTGATGCATTGTACATAGGACAAACAAAAAGATACCTAAAAACGAGAATCAACGAACACAAAAATAGTCGAAAACACACTAACACAATAAATACAGCGTTAGCAAAACACGGAATAGAACTAAAACACAATTTTAAATTTGACGACGTTAAAATTTTAAATAATGAAAAATGGCTCAAAAAGCGATTAATTCTGGAAATGATACAAATTAAAGCACACCCCAAAGCAATCAATTTTAGAACCGACATCGACAAACTAAGCAGCATATATAATTCAATAATTTAATAATACTCAAAATAATAACGGGAAAACCTCAAATTACCATCCATCAATTGAAAATTCATTACCAAATCTAACAGTTATCAATTTAAACCCGATCCAAAACCGGTTAACATAACCAGTCCGGCAAGAAAAATCACTAACGGCAAACTTCCCCAACCATGAAAAACCACCCCCACTTTTCAATACTCAATCACATTACCCCATTAATATAAATACCTCCTCACTCGCCTCAATACTCAGTCGCTACTTAGCTCTCGAATCGCCATGTAATGAAAACTGTTAATTTTGATCAAAAATGAATCTTGGAAATTATCAAACATGAAATTTATAGGTAAATAACACATACACAAAAGTCTTAAAAAAACATAAACTAAGCAATAAAATATCAAAATCCTCCCTCTCACAGACACCAAGGATCACAAAAAAATGACCCGTCTTTATACAATTAATTCATAATGAATATTATCCAAGATTCATTAAATGACCAAAAAAATTACCCGTACAAATTCAGGTCAGTCAAGACACATAACATTTAAGCCTATAATGTAAAACATATCATACAAAATAAGACAAAAAAGAATGTAATTTTAGAAATAATAAATCTGAAGAGGATCCGAATTAGGATCGAAACGTTATACCAAAAAAATTGTCCACTGTCATTTGGACCCACTGGCCGAATCGCAGCCGATTCTTCCTTCACTATTGTCTCTCTACGGCCGCATACCTAAATCACCACTTAAGCAGTTCATCGTCGCGAATCGGCAGAAATGCGCGGCCTTCACCAGTACGCATCAAAAAGTCTTCAACGTCCTTACCTCTACGTCCCGAGAACGATAAATCCCACCGTTTCATCGTGTTTAATAAAGTAACTGCGGTTAACGGGCGGTTCGCTCGAGGATCTCCGGCCTCGTCTTCCAATAGCTGGAAATCATTACGTCGCGGAACGACTCGATAACGTAGTGATTCGCGCCGCGGGTCGAGTCCGGGCGGAATCGGAGCCGTAGCTTGCGCATCGTGGTAACGTAGCTGCATTGATGCATAGCCCGACGTGACTGAACGCACGCCATCTTCGTGGAATCCATCATTCGCATAAGTCGACCGGAGGTTAGAATATCCAACTATATTTTGATTCGGACCCGGGGCGTTTCGATTGACGGCAATCTCCGGGACCACAGTTTTCGGTCGCCTTGTGCTTATCGCACGTTTCTTTAGCGGTGCCGTCGAGGGAGGACCGACATCCGGGTCAGTCTGTATGGACTGAGATACCGTTTGAACCATCCTGGGCGGCGGAACGCCCTGGTTTACTTCGAGCCCCCCAGCTGTCCCCTGCTCATCGGCTTCGTCCGCATCGGAACCCACAAACACCTTTGGAATTACCCCCTTAGATCGCTGAGTATCTGAATCGATTATTGCGGGATGCGGAGAACGACTAAAACCGGATGTGAATTAACGCGAAAGGTAACGAGAATTTCGAGAACAGAAATCGGTATCGACGGTATCACGATAACCAGAGAACTCATTCCACGAGAACGATTAGAGAGCGAGGACAAAAAAAATGAATGGGCGATCCGAATGGTCCTCAAAACGATAAGTGAACCGTTCCGATAACAAACCCGCGAGGAAAAAAAAGGAAGGCGAAAAAAAGAAAAAGCACAAGGAGAGAGAAAAGAGAAAAAAAGGAGAAAGAGGGAAAAAAGATAGATAAGGAGAATATAATTTATCGAACGTCACGTAATCTCAGATAACGATGAAGCAAGTTCTCACTGTAATTGTCGTTACGTCCTGAGAACGATAACAGAAGCGTACGCGACGTTATTTCGATAACAGTCCTTCTCGAAGTAATTGCACTCACGATAACTTATCTTTTAACCAGGTAAACGATAACCCTCGGTAACACTTTGATACGACTAATTATTTGGAGCTCACTGGCCATCGCCCAGCATTAAGAGGTGTTATCTGTACCTAGTCCACTCACAGCCGTCGAAGATTCGGTAATAAATATTCGAAGCGTCGTACGGTCCTCTTGACCCGAGATCTCCTCGTGAGATGACAGGTAGGGGGTATATTTTCCTTTAACAGAGAAGAGTAGGGATATTCCCCCCCCTGTAGGACACTGTCCGTCGAGTCAATTACGCCGAATATCGCGCGTACCGCGCACCGTTCGGTGGCTGATGCTTGCTTCTCCGCGCCCCCTAGCGGCCGAGCGGCTCTCCCCGGGCCTTTGCTCTCGGAGTAGTGGGGAGACGTGGCAGCGACAAGTTCACATAGGATGAATAGGTGAAAGGAGAAAGGCAAAAAAAATCTTTTCGTCTTGTCGCCTTTCGAACGTTCTCGCCGATTGCCTGCTGCATTTGTTCGCGAGTCTGTTTCCCTTTTTCCGCCTCGAAAATACTCTCGAGGATAATCCGAGGGCGAGTGTCGAAAATTTTAATATCATATAATATTATTACTATCAGGTCCGGTAACGAGATTTTCTCCGATTGAAATCGTTCCCGAGATAGAAACACTTAATTAAACGACAATATCGTTGAGTCGATAACGAAAAAGAATTTCGATAGCACGGCAAAATAAAGTTCGATAACTCGAGAACACGATAAAAAAAATGAGTTCGATAACAGCATCTTGTACCGCTAACGGCGATAAAATTCATTAATACCAACTGTCTCGTAGCACTGAACCACGCGAATTATCATTTGAACCAAAAATAATTTTTTTCAAAAAAAAACTCGAAACTCAAAACTTAAATGTTTGGTACTCGATCATTAGAGCCCCACGTTGGGCGCCAGTTGTGACGGGGATCTTACGATCCAGTTACCTTCGCCCATATCTCACTATTCTCGACGCCGGGAGAGCCGTTGAGGGCCAGATAATTTTTTAATTAACGGTGGAAATTATCAAAACCGCTAAACGTAACCGGAACTGAAATTTACTTAATCTAACTAAACACCGGCGCTTTGAATAGTGAGAATGGTCACGGTATACCCGATTCGCTCAGGATGATGGTTATGGAGAGAGGGCATGGACAGCAGCCTAACTCACGAGTGCTCGCGAAACTCAGACCGGAAATGACGATTTCAATACAGAATTTTTCATTAACACGTGGTTCAGGCTAATTTATTTAACACTTACGACACACAGTGGGGCGGAAACCCAAATCGACGGCCAAAAGTCTAAAAATAAAGTATCGATTTTGGGGATCTGCAGTGGCGGGTTAGATGTAGTAAAGGTCCAAGGGTCGAGTTCCAGACTTGAGAGGGGACGATCCTTTATACCTGCTTTTATGTCGCAGTTCAAAAGTACCCTTCGCTCGAATCATACGCGTCGCGCTCTGTGCCTAATTTTCAGTGCGCTCTTGAAAACGTTGCCAGTTGCAGAAAAATAAACCGGTTGAAGATTTTCAAAATGGATTCGAAAGGGGAAAGTAAGTAGAATATTATCATGTAATTAAAAATTTGTAATGAGGATGTATGTGATATCAGTTGACGAATGATTTTTACGAAAATTAACGTAGAATTGCTACTGAAAATTGTAAACACGTAGAGAAAAGTTGAATTGTAAAGCGTTGAAAAGCGGCCGGACTTATTCTAGGTTGAAGATTATTCTATTGTTTAATGGAATCAGCAAAAAAAATTGCGCATTTTTGCGCAACCGCTATTGGTGCAAGGTTTTGTAATAAGAAAATCCATTTTTCTCGATTTCGAACAATCAAAACACAAAATATGGAGAAGTGATTCAGATAAGAGTTGTATGGTTTCAAACTATCTCTTCAGGGGTGTATTACCGTTGTGGGCCCAGTGCCTCAAGTCGTCCCAGTGAGGCCCAAATAGATTTTTTTATCATTACCCTCAGTTTTTATACCGGATTTAGATTTCACACTTTACACTGAGAAAAAAAATGTTTGAATTAACAAAATCTGCAGTCAAATACGTTCAACTAGATATCCATTTGTTCTAACTAAATAATTCGTTTTTTGAACAATTCTGCACTTTGGTTGACTAAAATATTATTCAGGCAAAAAAATGTTGAATTGTACTAACACTAAATATCTAGTTGAACGTATTTGACTGCAAATTTTGTTCATTCAAACATTTTTTTTCTAAGTATAAAATTTAAATATTTTGTATCAAGTTACTTTCTGCTTGGTCTCTTCCATAAGGTCCCAAAACCTTAGCGAAAAATAACCTCTGAAAAATATGTATATTTTGAAGTGTCTAATCGAAATCAATGATAAAGATGAGGATTTAAAAAAAAAAATTCAAAAATGGTTTTCATAACGTTGTAAATTTAATTTGTTCAATTTTTTAAATTTAAAAAATTTTTTTAATTCAATTTTTAAATTAGTTTGAAATTTTTTTTCTATTTTGATAATAAAATTTTTTTTTTCAAAACGGTTTTCATAGCATTTCACAATATTATAGTCATCTATAATATTGTGAAATGAGTAATAGTGAGTAAGGCTGAATATATAATTACTTATTCATATGTATTATACATTAACATTTTAGAATCTGCCGACGATGATGCTGCAGCACCTGGATTAACTGGGAAAGATATTTTCGGACTCATGAAAGATAATTTGAATCGTGGTGCAGCTTCAGCATATCTCGAAATTGAAAAGTTCATGTCAGAGAAACTACAACGACCTTTTACTCCGTCGGATGACGAAAAACTTGCAATACGTGCATTATTGTCCCAATTGAATGAAAAGTGGAAGCAAGCTTCGAGGCACCGAGACAGATTTTTCGAGACATTTTCCACATGGCTCAGTGTGTTTGTTCCCCTGAAAAAATCCAAAAAGCTTCAACACAGTCCAGCAGCATGGGTCGGCCTTCTTTCGGATTTGCTGAAGCTAGTGTGCGCACCAAACGGAGGAAAACTGAAGATTTGCGTGCAACTACAAGTACCGAAGAACTGTCTTACGCGGCTCAAATGAGCCTTCGAGCAGCTGGTAGATTTGATGCCGCAAAAGTTGTTCAGGATGTGACGCTGGGAAGCCCATCAAAAGCTCAAAAGTATAGAGAATCTTTGGAATCGATTTCAGAAATTCGTTATACTCCTGATAAAGCCTTATCGCTTGTAGTTGAACTTAATATGTCAAAATCTGGCTATCAGAAACTTCGGAATTCAACTAGAGTACAGGGCTGTAAGTTATTTCCGTCGTATAATGTAATACATCAAGCGAAGCTTCGATGTTATCCACTAAAATCAGACATTAGCGTTACGGAATGTAGTGCTGAAATGAAACTGCAGTCTTTGCTGGATCACACAATTCAGAAAATCTTCTTGATTCAAGACGAAGTTATTAAAAGCTTATGTAAAGAAACTGTTCGCAACTTGCATTTAATTTGTAAGTGGGGTTGCGATAGCACTTCTGGCCAAAATGCATATAAACAAACATTTACTGATGATGATGGAAGTAAGTCTGATGCTAACATATTCTTCACGTCGCTTGTTCCATTGCAGTTGATATCAGTTGATCAAAAAACATAAAATACTCTTGTTGTATGGAAAAATCCCAAGCCATCGTCTACTCGTTTTTTTTGGCCAATAAGAATTCAATTTTTGCACGAAAATACTGAAGCCACGGTGAGCGAAATGGAGTTTATTAAACAGCAGGAAAGTAAATTCGTCCCTTACGAGAGCGGCCATGAGATTGATATAATCAGATTTCAAGATTTTGCCGTGCAAACTGCTCGCGACTACGTGAAGTTGTATCCGTGGTTTTATATGCCGACTTCAATGCATAAAATTTTGATTCATGGCGCAGCGATTATAAAGTCTACAATATTACCAATTGGACAAATGTTCGAAGACGCCCAAGAGTCTACCAATAAATACATAAAAAAGGATAGGTCAGATTTTTCACGGAAATTTTCCCGAACAAAAACCATGGAAGACGTTTTTTCACGCCTACTATTAACGTCTCAGCCATACATTTCTAGCCTGCGCAAATTACCTGGTAAGACAATGAAATCGTTGCTACCAGAAGCAATCCAGTTATTAATTGCACCAAGCATCTCAACAAATGCAGGGAGCTCGGGCAATGCATCATCAGTTGAATTCACTGACTGTGAATCAGATAGTTCTGGTGATGATGAATAAAGTTGTATGTAATCCAATGTATCACGATAACTGACCAGTTATTCGGAACGTCGAATTTTTTTGCCGTGCTGGATCTGCCATTTTGTTTGTCGAAATTTTGGCTTCAGATTCGTAATCAGCAACCCCAAAAACTCTTGGGTACAGATTTTCACCTCGATTCAATTCGTTTTTAATTTTTTTTCGCTATACTGGATCCGCCATTTTGTTTTTCGAAATTTTGACTTCAGATTCGTAATCAGCAACTCCAAAAACCTCCGAGTACAAACTTTTACCTCGAATAAATTAGTTTTTCATCAATTTTTTGCCGTACTGGACCCGCCATTTTGTTTTTTGAAATTTTCATTTCAGATTCGTAATCGGTGACCCCAAAAACACTCGAGAAGAGACTTCCACCTCGATTCAATTCGTTTTTCATTAAATTTTTTGCCGTACACGATCCGCCATTTTGTTTTTCGAAATTTTCACTTCAGATTCGTAATCAGTGACCCCGAAAACCCCTGAGTACAAACTTTGACATGAATTGAAAGCTTATCAGACTTTTGGCCGGCTTTAACCTCTTTTGATTAGCCACTTTATGGGGATATCGGTTTTGACCAATCATGTTCCAGCACTGAACTAGATACAAACGGGAAGAGGCACTGGCTTTCCAGTTCTGTGTGAGATAGATAACATTTTAGAGGAAGTTTGGTCATTGTCTTTACGGTCAAAACGCAGAATGACCCCTGCTGAAAATTCCCGTATGGGTTTTAGTGTCAGAATGTATGGGAAAGCATGGGGCAGCCAAGGAAAGTGTGGGATCCCGTACGGTTTCCTGTACAGGATGCACATTCCTATACAGAAACCTGCATGAGAACCTGTGTAGGGCGAAGTGGGAAGCTTAATCCTGTACGGTATCCTGTACAGGAGAACGCAGGAAATAAATACCTGTACAGGAATCTACATGGGAACCGGTGTGGGAAAATGTTGGTAGCTGAATCTTGTACAGGATCCTGTATGAGAGAATGACGGCTATGAATTCCTGTACAGGAACCTACATGGGAACCTGTGTAGGTAAACGTGGGAAGCTGAATCCTGTACGCGATCCTGTACGGGAGAACGCAGGAAATAAGTCCCTGTACAGGAACGTACATGGAAACCTGTGCGGGTCAACGCAGGAAGCCGAATCCTGTACGGCATCCTGTACAGAAGGACGCAGGAAATAGATTCCTGTACAGGAACCTAGATGGGAACCTGTGTGAGAAACGTGGGAAGCTGAATCCTGTACAGGATCCTGTATGGGAAAATGCAGGAGATAAATTCCTATACACGAACCTACATGGGAACCTGTATGGGTCAACGTGGGGAGCCGAATCCTGTACGAGATCCTGTATGGGACAACGCAGGGAATAAATTCCTGTACAGGAACGTACATGGGAACCTGTGTGGGTCAACGCAGGAAGCCGAATCCTGTACGAGATCCTGTACAGGAGAACGCAGGAAATAGATTCCTGTGCAGGAACCTACACGGGAACCTGTGTGGAGCAATGTCGGAAGCTGAATCCTGTACAGGAACCTGCACGGGAGAACGCAGGAAATAAATTCCTGTACAGGAACTTCCACGGATACCTGTGTGGATCATCGCGGGAAACTGAATCCTGTATAGGAACCTGTACGGGAGAACGCAAGAAATAAATTCTTGTAAAAAAACCTATATTGGAACCTGTGTGGGTCAACGTAGAAAGCCGAGTCTAGTACGGGATCCTGTACAGGAGAACACAGGAAATTACTCCCTGTACAGGAACGTACATGGGAACCTGTGGGGGTCATCGTGGGAAGTTGGACCCTGTACAGGAGAACACAGGAAATAAATTCCTGTACAGGGACCTACACGGGAACCTGTGAGAATAAACGTGGGAACCTGAATTCTGTACTGCATCCTGTACGGGAGAACGGAGGAAATAAATTCCTGTACAGAAACCTACATGGGAATTTGTGTGGGGCAATGTGAGTAGCTAAATCCTGTACAGGATCCTGTACGGGAGAATGCGGGAAATAAGTTCCTGTACAGGAACCTACATGGGAGCCTGTGTGGGTCATCGTGGCAAGTTGGACCCTGTACAGGAGAACACAGGAAATAAATTCTTGTACAGGGACCTACACGGGAACCTGTGAGAATGAACGTGGGAACCTGAATTCTGTACTGCATCCTGTACGGGAGAACGTAGGAAATAAATTCCTGTACAGGAACCTACATAGGAACCTGCGTGGGTCAACGCGGGAAGCTATATCCCGTATGTGATCATGTACGGGAGAGCCTAGAAAATTATTTCCTGTACAGGAACCTCCATAGAAATCAGTGTAGGGCAATGTGGGAAGCTGAATCTTGTACAGGAACCTGTACGGAAGAACCCCCGGAAATAAATTCCTGTAGAGGAACCTACATGGGAACCTGTGTGGGTCAACGTGGGAGCCGAGTCCTGTGCTGGATCCTGTACGAGAGAACGCAGGAAATAAATTCTTGTACAGGAACCTACACTGTAAAAAAAGATATGAAATTTCAAACATTTTTACGATATAACTGTCACGGAAATTCATAAACACGGAATATAAAATGCAAATTCATACACGTGTATAGTAAATTCAAAGCAGATATATTAATTGGAATATCCTATTTGAAATTTCAATATGCTGTTTGAAATTAAATATACATGTATAGTAAATTTCAGAAGAGATATTAATTTCAATATACTATTTGAAATTTAATATACATAGTGTAGGAAAATCAACAATTTTGTCTTAAATTCAATATTTGTATATTAAAATTAAAAGAGAGAACATTGAAAATTAATATCCCCGTATATGAAAATGGTTTTTATATACTTCTTCGCAATTTTAAGATACATTATTGGAAATTAATACACTCATGTCTTAAAATTACAATCAGTCAAGGTGGAAAATGTCTTCAAATTTAAGATAAAAAAGAATATTTACGAGAGCGTCACGGTTTTTTTCAAACAGTTTTGAGGATTTACATGACGAATGAAGGGTCAGGGGCTCTCAAATTAAGTTATGAGGGGTCGGTAATCCTGGAATTAAATTTTGCGGCTTCACATAACCTATGAGGGGTCAGAAATTAAGTTATAAGGGATTACTCAAGTTGTGAGTATTTACTTAAGTTATGAGGGGTCGGTTATATTCTGGAAAACAGTTTTGAGAGTTCACATAATTTGTGAAGAATCAAGGGTCCTGAAATGAAGTTATGAAAAGTTACTTAACTTATGAGGGGTCAGAAATCCCGGAATTAATTTTGTGGTTTTACAAAATCTACGGGGGGTTAGGGGTCATGAAATTAAGTTATGAGGGGTAACTTAAGTTATAAGGGGTCCCTTAAGTTATGAGGGGTCAGGTATCTCGGAATAAAGTTTTGAGAGTTCACATAACTTATGAGGGGTCAGGGGCCCAAAAATTAAGTTATGAGAGGTCGCTTAACTTACGAGAGGCCATGGTTTTGTTCAAACATGATTTGAGGGCTTACATAACTTATGAAGGGTTAGGGGCTCTGAAATTGAATTATGAAGGGTCACTTAACTTATGAGAGATCAGGTATTCTGGAATAAAGTTTTGAGAGTCCACATAACTTATAAGGCGTTAGGGGCCTCGAAATTAAGTTATGAGAGGTCACGGTTTTGCGGCTTTACATAATTTACGAGGGGTCAGAGATCGCGAAATTAAGTTATGAGGGGTAACGTAAGTTCTGAGGGATCACCTAAGTTATGAGGGTTCACGTATTCTGAAATAAAGTTTACATAACTTATGAGGGGTCAGGGGATTCGAATTCGCAAATCAAAAACCAATTTTCATGGTTTATTGCTCATTCAAAAGCATATACTATTATATTATTTCGGCACTCCAGCATTCATATATCATACGAGTAGAGGGACTTCACAAGTAGTCGATAGCGTAATAGGTAGCGTGTTAGGTAGATAGGTAGGATGGTAGGCAGGGTCGAGGGTTCGATTCCCGGTCTCAGAGAGAAATGAGATCGGGCTATTCGTGAAGATTTTTGTTTTTTTTCTGTGAATCTCTTTTTGGGGTCGCTAAACTATGAATATTAAATTATTTTGCAAGGGCTATATATTTTTTATAACATATTTAGCAACAATTAATTTAGCTACGGTAACGTAATTTTCATGAAATGAATATGAAAATTTAGACATGTATTGTGATTTTAAAATAAACGCGTATATTAATTTCAATACACATTTTTTGAATAATAATATACCTGAAATTGAAAATTCAATGGCATGTATATGATTTTTCAAATACATCAGTATTGTAAAATTCAACTGCATACTTTTATTCTTCAAATTCGGGTCCATGAATTTTCAATACTGAAATTGAAATTTCATACACGGTATCTGCAAAAAAACTTCCTACACATGTATATTAATTTTAATACAGATTTTTTTAACAGTGTATATGGGATCCTGTGTGGGTCAACTTGGGCAGTTGAATTCTATACGTGATCCTGTATGGGAGAACGCAAGAAATTAATTCCTGTACAGGAACCTATATGGGAACCTACGTGGGGCAATGTCGGAAGTTAAATCCTGTATGGGATTTTTTTCGGGTGAACGCAGGAAATAAATTCCTGTACAGAAACGTACATGTAAACCTGTGTAGGCTATGTGGGAAGCTGAATCCTGTACGCGATCCTGTACGGGAGAACGGAGAAAATAAATTCCTGTACAGGAACCTACATGGGAACTTATGTGGAGCAATGTGGGAAGCTACATCCTGTATGGGATCTCGTACGGGTTAACGCAGAGGGTTATTATTACTATCACCACGAACGGCGTCGCGTTAGTTCCGAGACTTGGCATGAGATGTCGCACGACAGCAACCGCTGAACTCCTATATGGATTATGCGAAGAGTATGCATATATAAACGGGTGGGAGCACAGCATATTAACATAAGTCGGCCTCGAAAGAATCCATACCAAGGAGTTCTTGCCGCCTTATGTAATTGTACTTGTTCATTTAATTCTCGTAGAGAATTTCCGTTGGGTTTCTATACAAGAATTCGTACGGGATCCCACGTCGTGTTTTCGGACAGGGAACCCGTACAGGTTCCCACGCAAAAATCTGTACGGGTCACATCGTAAGATCCCGTATTGGTTCCCATGCAAATACCCGTACAGGATCCCACGTGGTGTTTTTGGACAGGGAACCCGTACAGGTTCCCATACAACAACCCGTACGGGATCCCACGTGGGATCTCACGTCAGATTCCGTATACGTTCTTGCGTGGAAATTTACAGCAGGGATTTACGAACATGGCGCTTTCTCCAAAGCAGTCTATCTCTCTTCAAAAGCAGTTTATCTCACAATGACTTCCCACTTACACATTTCGATAGGCGGTGCACCTTCCAGTATGTATATAGCTGTGTGTTCCTCTGATACTTGTTGGATAATCGTACTGTTGGTTTTTATTTTGTACAAGGATAACTGTTTCGGAAAGAATGGATAGTGGTTTTCGCAGCATCCATATTCCATTTTCCTGCTAATTCTTTTAGAGCTCACGGATCCCGACATAAAAGATACGAGTATACGACACGTTTCATGGATATTGAATATTAATTTAAAAAAAATACTAATATGAAGCGGTACGTACACTGCGACCTCGATAATCGGTACCTCGATCGTTGCAATTGCAGCGTAGTAGGAGAAGCGCCAAGCCCATCGCATCCGGCCGCCGTCAGCTACCAGCGGCGCAGAGATGGTTCTGTGCAATGTTCGCAACCCCAATTCTTGCAAGAGCCGGTCCCTACGGATTCCGATTATCGAGGTCGCAGTGTATATTGAAATTTCATAAAAAAGATGGATACTTACAGATACTAGATACAACATTACAACACACAATATTTGTAATATTGTAATTCTGAATACAATGTTCCGAACTTCGCACAACACAAATAACCATCACTGCGTTATTTCACACATTCATATCCTAAATCCCACATCTCCACCCACGTATAGAAGCAAGCAATATTTGTGTATTAACTATACCACTTTTGCAATATATACCGGGTGGTCCACGCAACGTATACACCTCTTTTACAGCTAAAATATGCTCTGCACAAAAAAATGTTATATACAAAAGTTACATGGTTTATAAGGCTGCACTATGGAGTGCATTTTTTTTTATAGGTGGAGGCGCTTCGAAGATTTCAAGGTCAACTTTGTTTTTTTTAAATGGAACGGCATATTTTTTATAACGTAATATGGTAGGGTATTGAATTCTGAATAAAAAAAGTATAGACCTTTATTAGCCGTAAATTTAATAGCTAACGAGTAATTTCACTTTATTTGGGTTTATCGCTGTCCTTCAGAGATTTGTAGTAGATTCAAATTTCTAGTTTGATATGACGCGAAGAAAATTTAAAAGTAATAAAGTGAAATTACTCGTCAGCTATTAAATTTACGGCTAATAAAGGTCTATACTTTTTTATTCAGAATTCAATACCCTACCATATTACGTTATAAAAAATTTGCCGTTCCATTAAAAAAAACAATGTTGCCCTTGAAATCTTCGAAGCACCTCCACCTATAAAAAAAATTAATGCACTCCATAGTGCAGCCTTATAAACCATGTAACTTTTGTATGAAACATTTTTCTGTGCAGAGCATATTTTAGCCGTTAAAGAGGTGTACACGTTGCGTGGACCACCCGGTATATATATACACACACACACACATATATGAATATGTATATATGGGGCATTCCACGCCAAATCGACCACTTTAGAACTCGACCCTTTTCGATTTGGCTGAAACTTTTTGATTTTTTTTTTACCCTATCGAAAACATTTTTTAGAATTTTTTCAAATTTTTACACCCAGCCGATAAAAAGTTATACATTTTTCAAAAAAATTTGCTTTTCATCTTTCAAATAGCTATAACTTTTTCAAAATTTGACGTATCAGAACGATTTCTTTTTCAAAATTTTGGTTTTTTAATGTACTTTTTGAAAAAAATACAAAAAAATTATAAAAACCTATCTTCATCATTTTTTTTTCAGATTTTCAGAAAAAATCGAAAATTTCTCGATGATTACTATTTTTAATTTTGTTTTCTTTTTATTGTGGTGTTTTTTAGATTTGTATTTTTTTTTCCAATTGAAAAAAAAAACTTTCTTTCAACTAGCCTTATTTCTCATAACACCATTCTGCAAATTTTTGAGGGTGTTCAGCGGACTTCCAAATTTGAAAAAAAAAATAAAAAACAAAAATTGAAAATGGTGATCATCGAGAAATTTTCGATTTTTTCCAAAAATCTACAAAAAAAACGATGAAGATGCGTTTCAATAATTTTTTTATATTTTTGTTCGAAAACGGTTTTTGAATTTTGTTTTCGAAAAAAATATAAAAAAATTGTTGAAACGCATCTTCACTGTTTTTTGTCAGATTTTTGGAAAAAATCGAAAATTTCTCGATGATTATCATTATCAATTTTTGTTTTCATTTTTTTTTTCAAGTTTCGAAGTTCTCTGAACACCCTCAAAAATTTGCAGAATGGTATTCCGAGAAATAAGGCTAGTTGAAAAAAAGTTTTTTTTCAATTGGAAAAAAACTAGAAATCGAAAAAACACCACCCTGAAAAAATTTGACGATTTGCAGAAAATGTCAAAGTTTGATATAATAAAAAGAAAAAAAATCAAAAAAAGGTAATCATCGAGACATCTTCGATTTTTTCCGAAAATCTAAAAAAAAAAAACGATGAAGATGGGTTTTTATAATTTTTTCGTATTTTTTTTCAAAAAGTACATTGAAAAACAAAAATTAAATTAAAAAAATCGTCCCAATACGTCAAATTTTAAAAAAGTTATAGCTATTTGAAAAATAAAAAGCCAATTTTTTTGAAAAATTTAGAACTTTTTATCGGCTGGGTGTAAAAATTTGAAAAAATTCTGCAAAATGTTTTTGATGGTGTAAAAAAAGATTTTAAAAAACTTCAGCCAAATCGAAAGGGGTCGGGTTCTAAAGTGGTCGATTTGGCGTGGAATGCCCCCTATATATATATCAAGAGTCGCAGCAGCGACTCGACGCCAAGTATTAAAAAAACTGAGAGTCTCAGTCGCAGGTTCCATTGATACCATTATTTTTTTTTCCGCTTACGCGATGCTGAGATATAATATTGGGCGAATTATTCCGAATATTTATCATCAGAAGAATTCTCTAACCGGTCACGTCTCTATAGGTGTACAAGCCCGTGTATAAACGATGTAATACGATTTTACAGAGAAGGGCTTGCATTAGTGTGAGAAAATATGAGTGTGTGCGAGAACACGGCGTATCCCTACCCCGCCAACCGTAATCTCGGGCTCATACACAGGCTTGCATGTATATTCTATCTCTATATATAAAAACGAGTGTTTGTGTGTATGTGCGAGTGTGTCGAGTATTTTTTTATATGTACGATGTATATTAGGGTGGTCGTTATTTCAGGTATCAACTTACATTTGGGTGGTCATTCGAGATTAGCTGCTGTAAATATATATTTTATCTTTATATGTATAAAAGAATATGTGTGTGTGCGAGTGTTCGCGAGTGTTTTTTAATATATACGATGTATATTAGGGTGGTCGTTATTTCAGGTATCAACTCACAATTGGGTGGTCATTCGAAATTTGATGCTTTAAATAATTATATACATATTTATTGAGATATACATTAGTGTGGTCGTTAATTCAGGTCTCTATTAATATTAGGGTGGTCCTCCAAGATTCATCGCTTTGAATATGTATATACATATTTATTGAGATATACATTAGGGTGGTCGTTAATTCAGGCCTGAATTTATATTAGAGTGGTCATTCTAGATTCGAATTTTCTTAATTATTTATATATATGTATTTATAAGATGTATATTAGAGTGGTCGTTATTTCAGGTCTCATTTAATATTAGGGTGGTCCTTTGAGATTTAATTTCTTTAAATATAGCATTATCTACACGTATGTAGCATATCTATGTATATATAGCATTATATACAGAATTTTCTATACATATAGATCGTCTATATATATATATATATATATATATATATATATGTATATATATCCTAATCTATATGTATAACATATCTATGAATATATAGCATTATACATAGCTCATAAGTTAAAATGAAACTTAAATTTTAGGCTAATCCAAAACATAACTAATATTTTAAGCTAAATCAAAATCTAACTTAAATTTTAGGTTAAGCCGAAATCCAACTTTAATTTGACGCTAAACCAAAATCAAACTTAAATTTTAGGCTAAACCACAATCTACCTTAAATTTGAAGCTAAACCAAAATCTAACTTAAATTTTAGTCTAAATCGAAATCTAACTTGAATTTTGAACTACATCAAAATGTAACTTGAATTTTAGGCAAAATCAAAATCAAACTCAAATTTCAAGCCAAACCAAAATCTAAGTTAAATTTTAGGTTAAAGCGAGATCCAACTGTGATTTGACGCTTAACCAAAATCTAACGTAAATTTTAGGCTAAACCAAAATCTCACTTAAATTTTAGCCTTAACCAATATCTAACTTAAATTTTAAGCTAAACTAAAATCTAACTTAAATTTTAGGCTAAATCAACATCGAACTCGAATTTTAAGCTAAACCAAAATCTAACTTTAATTTTGGGTTCAACCAAAATCCAATTTTAATTTGACGATAAATCAAAATCTGACTTTAATTTTAGGTTAAACCAAAATCTAACTCAAATTTTATGCTCCACATTCATAGATAAGTATTAGCCTGGTTGTTAAAAATTAAATTTTTTGCGACGCCGTCTAAAAAGCTTCTGCTTAATAAAAAAACGCGAGGTTTTTTTTTTAAGTTGAAAATAACACGTGCCGCAAGACGATCTAAGTTTTTTTCATCGAAGAACAATTTTTTTTACAAACGGCTGGACTGATTTGAATAAAATTCGGAAACCTGCGAAATGGCTATTTACAGCACATAACAACAGCTCATAATCCTCATAATAACTAATAAAAACTGCAATCAGTAATTATTTTTTTCTCCAGGATAACGTTCTGGCACAATTATGAAAAGAATTTTATTTCTGTGTTTTACTATTCCATACAATTTCCCCAAATTTCAAATTCATTGAAGAGGTACTTCATATTGAAAAAAATAGAAACCCAGTTTCGAATGTAATTTTTTTTTATTTTCTTAAATATGAAGTACCTCTCCGATCAATTTGGAATTTGAAGATATTATCTGGGATAGTGAAACACAATAAAAAAATTGTTTTCATAATTGTGCCAAAAAACACGACAAAAAATCTATATTATCTATATCTATCTATATCTTCTATCTTCTATCTATATCTTCTCTATCTATCTATATCTACTTATCCATATCTATATAAAATCTATTTTTACGACAAAAAATCTATATTTCTGTAGAGTTTGATCTAGTTCTGACCAATAAATTTTATAAATGGGTTTCATGGACATGGGTGTATAATAAGTGTATACTAGGGTGGTCCTTATTTAGGCTATGTTGTTTTTTCTTTTGACGATAGTGCTTAATCGGTTTCATATAAATAAATAAAAATGCATACCGAATTTCAGCTCGATATCTCAATTTTAACCTGGCCCCCACGGTAGTCAGAGTTTTAAAGGGGAAATACGTGTATTTTATACGGTCAATGATTTTTACATTTTTTTAAACTTAGTTAATATTGATTTTAAAATTTGAAACTTGGCACATATATTGCTCATAGTATAAGGTATATTTTTAGTATTTTATCAGAATTTTCATACTCGATTTTCGACATATCCTTCCGCAAAAAAGTTTGGACACATTTGTCGAATTTCGCACCACACTAAGAGTTTGATTGCGGAGTCAATAATGAAGAGAGCTATATTTTCCAAGTGACGTTTGAAAGAGGACATATTTACGTTCATTTTGCTCTTTTAGAAATTTCTCTACGATTTTTTTTGAGCCCGGTACGCACTTTAGAACATGGTCATTGACCCGGTACGCACTTTTGAACATGGCCATTTGCCATGTTCAAAAGTGCGTACCGGGCTCAAAAAAAATCGTAGAGAAATTTATAAAAAAGCAAAATGAAGGTTAATATGTCCTCTTTCAAACGTCGCTTGAAAAACGTAGCTATCTTCATTATTGACTTTGCAATGAAACTTTTAGTGTGGTGCAAAATTCGACAAATGTTCCCAACCTTTTTAGCGGGAGGGTATATCGAAAATCGAAGATGAAAAATCTGATAAAATACTACAAATTTACCTTATACTATGAGCAATATATGTGCCAAGTTTCAAATTTTTAAATCAATATTAACTAAGTTGAAAAAATGTTAAAATCATTGACCGTATAAAATACACGTATTTCCCCTTTAAAAGTTTGACTGCCGTGGGGGTCAGGTTAAAATTGAGATATCGAGCTGAAATTTAGTATGAGTTTCTATTTATTTATTTAAAACCGATTGAGCACTATCGTCAAAAGAAAAAACAACATAGCCTAAATAAGGACCACCCTAGTGTATACACAACAAGCCATGCATTTTCATTTGTTGTTCTTCTGTATATTGGACGATTTCAACACCAATTTATATAAAATTCATGTAAATAAATTGAATCAGGAAAGATACTTCGAAAGAATCCGAATTAAAAAAAAATCTCAAAAATTCGAATTTAAAAAAAAATCCCAAAAATTCAAAATTCAGAGGATATTCTGAAAATTTGCAATCTGAAATTAAAAAAAAAACACAAATCACAAAAGCCAAGCCAAAAATCTGGCGTACGTAAATTATTAAAGACCAAGCCAAACTAGATAACTTGGCGTGCAGGGTTAAGAACCAATACGCTTGGCGAGGGAAAATGGAGTCCAGTCGCCCTTCCCGTTTAACGAAGGATTGAATGAACGAGAAAATAAACAAGAGAACAATTCATCAAGTGCACTCGTAAGCAATCATGAGAAAAAACACAAGAGGTAACAGCCGAGTAAGCTAGTGAATAACTATGAGAAAAGTTCACTGAGAAAAATCTTGTACAAGGTTTATATTTAACCGAACGGATAATTATATGATCATTATTTCTGGAATAGTTGATAATCTTTTATTGACCTTTTGTTATGTCTGAATTTGATAAATCATAGTAGCATCACTGCACATAATGGTTGCAATAATCATAAATATCGTTGCTACTTCTTTGTCATAAATTTTCTTGGTGTAATATATGTAACGTTATTATATTTTCATAGCGATTTATTTTTTATTTCCCTCTCTTAACGGCCAATCGTTTAAATATCGAATACTCATCTTAACCATTGAACGTCGATGACATCCGCGACGTCCGCAGAAATGCGACCAGGCCTGGATTTGCGATGATTTTCGTGGATGCACGTGACGATTGAGCGAGTGTATTAGAATATTCAAGATTCTAATTGACCATATAAAGAGCGATGCTTTAATTACGGTTAAATTCAAAAATCGCATAACGATCATTGTACATAATGCGTCAGTAATCGTGAGCAAACTACAGTAGACGATCAGATAACTTAACGCGACGGGACCGGAAACGCTCGCATAACTTAACTTTCCCCTCATTTTCCCACTCACGTGTCTCAACGCATGCGCACTGCGCATGGTGGCAATACGCATGCTCATAGATGTTTCGCAGTCGGTCGAAGGTTTGAATTGAGGAACGGTCATAGGGGGAGTTACGATATGCAAATGTGTTCCCATGGCAACGAGTTAAGTTATGCGAGCGTTCAAGTTATCTGATCGTCTACTGTACTTGACAGTAAAATATACAAGTGATAATAATCTGTGTTAACACTATATGAATAGGTATAATAATTTTCTACCTAATCTCGTGGAAATCCTACGGCACCGCCCGGGCTTATTTTTCTCAACCCTGCATGCCAAGTTTTCTAGTTTGGCTTGGTCTTTAATAATTCACGTACGCCAAATTTTTGGCTTGGCTTGGGTGAGTTGTGTTTTCTTTTTAAATTTCAGATTTTAAATTTTCCGGATATCCTCTAAATTTTGAATTTTTGGGATTTTTTTTTCAATTCGAATTTTTGGGATTTTTTTTTAATTTGGATTTTTGGGATTTAATACTTGGCGTCCATTTTTACTTCTCAGAAGTATATATACATCGAACAGTTGGTACATTTTATCACGTTTTCGTCCCGCCATCTAGTACGAAACAAAATTTTATTCTGGCAACACTGGCTTGGACCCCCTGACGGACATGATACATGTGAGTCTTCGCTGCGCCAGCGCTAGCGGCAGCGTTGTATGTGTATAGCTATAGCTATTATATAGCTATATAACTATGTATATAGATATGGAAGCTCTTTCATGACGCATGCGCACGAAAGACATGCGCGGTATAACTGTATGTTGGGATCTGACAAAATTCGTGAGACATCTGCTGTTAAATTTTGAACTATTTGTCGGGTGCAGACGGACATTCAACACAAGAATATGTCACGCGTACATGTTACACATACATGCTCAAGTACAACCTCGTTTCCGCCATATTGTCTAAGCCACGCCTCCATGTCAGATCCCAATACTGGTGTTGCGGTTCAAAGGGCTACTCATGAATTCACTCCCATCCACAAACTCTCTAACGCCACTATAGAAGTTTCACTTCAAAAATTTCCGCTGAATTAAATTATGTTCTTTTCAAGTAAATCATTTTTTTTTGTTTTTGGCCGAAATTAAAATGAATTCGTTTTTTTGTCGAAATCGCTGATATTTTTTCGCAAAGCGCAGAAAATTTCCGTCCAAAAACTATTGGTAAACAATTTTTTCGATTTCATTTCGCGCCGTGCCTAAACTCCGAAGAGCTGAATCCGCAAAAAGTTTGAAATATAAGTTTTGCTGTATTCCAAAGAGTATTATAGTTAGAGATCTGAAATTTGGTGTACAATATACTTTCAGGCAACACTAAAACATATTCAAGTTTCAAGCAATTCGAAAGAGGTCGGCTGAAAGGGGTCCCAGTTGAGCGGGAATACCTCATCTATTAAGTATTAAGTAGATTTATTAACACTGGTTCACCTAGAAACGCAGCATCTGAAAGAGTCTTTTGACTTTGAGTCCAGCCAAGTTTTTACCAAATTCTGAGCTTTGTTTCTCAGAGATTAGCCGCCTTCATCAGATTTATGCAGCCACAGCAGTCGAAACTACCGTGGCCGGCTCCCGTCGTACGAGCATAGCGTGGTCGGCGCTGCGCGCAAACAAACAAAATCACGTAAATAACTAATGTAACAGACGTTCAATTTAACGGAAGTTAAGGAGACCGTTAATAATTTTGTAATATAACTTCACAGTTAATTCGTTAACCAAATATTAACTTCGTTAATTAAAGATTAACGGGTTAACTTTTTTCTGCCAACTTTGATTATTATCCCTCGTAGATTTTTCACATTTGTGACTTGTTTAGAGGATGACATATTTAAAAACAAACTCTGCTTCATTCGCGGAGTTTGTAACGGAAATGTTATATCCAATGTAGCACGCGTTATATAACATTTTCATAACTATTTCGGAATTGTGTTTGCTGAGTTTATTACTAGTTATATGACATTCGGGGCCTCTAAGATATCCAAATTTGATAGAAAAAAAGGAAAAAAAATAGTTTACGACTTTTCACAGTGCGGCCGACCATCCAAGTATTGGATTCAAGCAATGCTGCTCAACTTTTCTAATCTCCTACCTACCTACCTACCTACCTACCTACACTAACTTCACTTATGATAAATTTTTGCATGTAAAAACCTTATACGATATAGTTTGTTGATATACTTATATATCTTTGTCTCACAGGCCTCGAATAATATATAATCAGTAATGACATTTATAATTGATGATGACATTTATAATGTCATTAACAGCGATTAAATTAAGGGACGTATAATAGATGATCATTAGACATCTTTAGTAATATTAGTATTTGTCTTAAATCCGTACATTAAACGTCACTTTTTGGGGTCTATAAGTACTGTGACGTGCTATTCTTGCACACGTCACAAAGGACTCGATAACACACTAGAGACGACCTCCATCCACGGCTGAGTCCCTCTCGAACGAAACCAACAGGGCCTAACCCACATGAAAATTTATACAAGTGAAATATACGCGAAAATTATATGCGGCGTTTATTTATAACCTAAGGAAAGACGATGCAGAGAGTTAAGAAGAGAATAAGATAATCGTCGGATAGTAAGAAAGTGAGGACGATAGATGGTCAGTAAAATAAGAGGTTTTATTGTACAGAAGCGAATACGAGATCATGTTGATAATTAAGTAGAGATTTTGTGTAAAAAAGGGAATTTTGACATTTTGAATTGTGTGATTTTTGATTTGTTGATTCCGTCTCGCCTTCTGCGAGACGACGTAGTAATTTCAGTTCAATAAAGTAATTGTGTGATATTCCCGAAAGAGAAGCGAGTATTTACTTGAGGAGATCGAACGGTCCCTAACCGCACCCCTCTACCATCCTAAAGGGCAGCTAGCCGGCAAAATTAAGAGCTCACGAGAAAACTCGAGGAAATATAAATTTGCTGTGACCCGCAGAGTCGGCTTTTCACAAGTTACGAAAAGTCACGTCACAGTACATATGAAACCTATCTAAGTTAACTATGCATATCCTATAAGTTAACTATCCACGATGGACGTAATGCGGACCATTGAACATTCATGGTATACTTTTTTAAAAATTATTTTTATTTAACGTCACATTAACTGCTGAGGTTATTAGCGACGGGACCAACGGTTTTTCCTTTAGTGCTTTTCCGAAATACTTTGAGGGTTACTCAGTGAGATGACTTTGTTAACTGTTTGTCGGTGTCGTAAACAGTCGATCTTCTAGGTTCCTATCCCGGGGCCGGAGCCACGTCGTGTCAATCGCTGACTAATCGACATTGGACGTCTACGACCTATACATTGTTGTGTACAATGTATGTCCGGAGCTACGTCGCGTCACAATATTTTTCGCCAGCGAGACGACAGCACCGGGATTCGAACCCCAGACCTCCCGGTGCTTTGCATTAGAGGCGAGCACGCTAGCCACTAGACCAAAATCTTGGGTCATGGTATACTTTTGACTGGACAAAACGTGGTGGGTCATACAGGACGTATATTTTATGTCCATTACACATACTATTTCTTAACCTACAAATATACACAACACAGCTATCCATAGTATGTCTATAGGTAGACTTCAATAGCTTTTACTTTAGGATAGTAATTGGACATCCACCGGATATTTTAGGTTCACATCTATATAAAATCCTACATGGAACAACCGATAGACGTTCAATTGACGTCCTCCAAATATGATTTTCGTTTATGAACCTGGAACGTCCAATAGATGTTCAATTACTGTTCTGAATTAAAAGCTAATAAATGTGTACCTATGGACATACCATGGATGCCGTATTGTGTATATTTGTACCACAAGAAATAGTGCGTGTCGTGGACATACAATATACGTCCTGTGTGATCCATCGCGCGTTGTCCAATCAAAAGTATATAATGAATGTTGAATGGATGTCCGCATTACGTCCATCGTGGATGTGGACGTTAAGGACCTATGGTTGATCGATGGACGTCCAATGGACATTCGCTTCCGTGTGGGCAGTATCGCTATGCGTGTAGATTGTAGAATTGAATAATTTTAAGAACGTTTATATTTTAGTGTTCATTCGCCGTTACATTGATTTTTTTACTGGATAATTTATTTGTCACGATATACGCGTAAGATATGTAAATTATTGTGAACGACTTTGAATCACTGTATCCTCAAGGAGGATTACGACAGTATAAGTCAGAAATTCTCCAAGAGAATTTTTACAAAAATATAGTATGAACCAGAGGTTTTCTATACAGAGATCTTGCGGGTATGGCTTCCCTCGAGGCATGACTTCTTGAGAGGCCTGACTGCTGTGTCGAATAAGACCCGTGCTCCCGCTCGTCTAGATAAGCATACTACACTGAGCTCTGAGTATACAAACTGCTAATTTAACGAACAAATCTCACGGCCGGGGTCCGACGCACTCCGTGCCGGAAAAAAACTCAGGAGTGTGCACATATACAGTCTCGACCAACAGTTTGGGGACACCTGCTCCGATTTCGAGCCGCACAAAAAGTTTCACTGCTCTTTCAAAGTTGAGATATCTCAATCGGTCAAGCGGCATTTTAAAGGGGACATATTCAGCTTTATTTTGCCGTTTCGAAAAAGAATTTCGATTTTTTTTCAACCCGTTACACCCTCTCAAACATGGTCATTTTTCGGCTTTTTTTTGACATTTTAATTTTGGTCCACAAGCCATGAAATTTTTTTTAAATTTCTTGTTGGATAAAAAATTCAAAGCGGTAATTATAAGCTTCAATTTTGTTTTTGAAAAAGTTTCGTACGATTTCTTTTCGCCAAGATATTCAACTTTTCGCGAAAAACGACGAAATTTATAAAACGTAGCGTAACTTCCAAACTACTGGGTTTTCATAAAATCTTTAAAAAAGTACAAAGCTGCGTACACTTATTTTGGATACAATGAAATTTTTTCAGAATTTATTTAAAAAATTTTTTTTTTGAAATTTTTTCTGTCAACGAAATATTTTTTTTCCCTTGTCTACACGTTTTTTTCATCGAAAAAGCCACCTTTGGCTGCAATCACCGCTTCAACGATTCGTGGCATCCGGTAAATCAATTTATCGATTTGTTCTTGCTCCAAACCGGACCAAGCTTCCTGCTTCCCCGAACTTTTGGTCGGGAGTGTATATGTGTGGTGGTTACATTGGAATTCATCCAAGCATGACGAGTTCAAAGCGTTATATGTATACATGCTTCTCACCGTAACGAACGAACCCCCGTCTGTTTGTTACTGAAAGAGGCCAGTGTATTTGCGGATTCCGTATGGGAAAGAGCACACGCCGTATTGCGACATCTCGTGGCGAGTCTCGGAACTGACGCGGCACGGCTCATAATAATGATAACAACAACAACAACAACGACAACAACAACAACAACAACAATTTTACATCCCGACATATTTGCGATGATATTTTTTCTAGTTTATTTTCCGATCATTAATGATCGTGAAATATCATCATTTTTACTATTTTATTCATTGTCATAAACTGATTTATGATTTCGGTCTCGTGACTCGTTCTCACGAAAATACGAAACGCGTTTTCCGGTGCATTGATAAAAATGCAAGTCGCGAGTCGTCACCTCGCTCGAGTTTCTCGGCAACGTTGCGATTCGCGACCGTGGGATGCACCGACGGACCAGGACTCCACGCGCGAAAAAGTCGAATCAGAGATTTTTGCACGTGGGACTAATCCCTACAAAGAATCCCCCAGAAACCTTCCTTTTGGCTCAGGAGAGGGTAAATATATTTTTTTGAGTTAGTAAAGTAATTCATTTCCAAATCAGTCTCAGATTAAACTCGGTAGAGTCAACACCGGGATCTCAGGCTCCGGGTTTCTTTCCGTCCTCCCTGCGTCGCGTTGTCAATCTCATCCTCGTGTAGGCGGGACGAGTATTCGCATAGTGGGCTATTGTGTCACGAGTCCCGTGTGAAACAAACTATTGTTTTTACCGTTTGTGACTACAAAAATTGTGAATCGAAATAAAAGAAAGGGATTTAACCAACGTCTCATCAAAGGGTGAACGAATCTGAGAATGAATGTGTGTGTGATATTAGGTTAGCTTTTAAGATTAAGAGTTTGCTACGACTAATAAATTTAGTTATTTTAAATCGATCTATTTTTATTCTAAATGATAAATCACGTATATCCTAAACGATCACCCATCTCGCGACGGGAACGGGCCTGTACAGGACGAGGCAAGGCGGCCCAAAAATTAAAAGACGGTAAGTCGATCAGGGAAAATTACCCCGAGTTACGTTCGCACGTAACAAATAAATTGGTGGCAGCGGTGGGATAGCCTTGCCATTTTCCCCTCCGAGACTGGTGAAGGTTGGAAATAGATAATTATTATTTTAAAAAAATATATATATATAAAAAAATAGGAAAAAATCGAAAACAAAAAAAAATTGAAAAATTATAAATTTGCAAAAGCGAGTTCCAAGCTTTAGGAAAAAAATATTTGTGCGTATAATTTTGTATAAGAACTGGTGTCAAGTGAGCATTGATTTTTTTTTGTTCTCCTTTTCTCTTTTAATATTTGAAAAAAAATTCTAAGTACCGGAAAATTTTTTTTTTGTGTATTATTTCCAATGTTTTAACGCGAATGTCCGATAACGATAAGGATAACGAGCGTTTCTCGTGGATGCCGTAAATACGAAGTTTTTGGTTAACCATATTCAAATTTTAATAAATAATAATTTCAAGAAAAAAAAATACGAAAATTATAAATAATAATTTCAATTGAATATCATTCGAAAAAAAAACACAATGACGGACGATACCAAGAGAACCGGCGCGAGCGCGACCGCGAATTTAAATACAACAGATCTCATGGCCACCATGACGAGCATAGTGGAGAGCATGTCGCTACAAAATCGGATATTAAATATTCCCGTATACGATGCCACAAATATGGCACTAAAGGACTTCCTTCAGGATATAAAAAATTGGTCGTCTTTTATTCCGCCGGGCTCAGAAGCTGAATATGTCAGCGCGGTAATTTCTCGATTACGCGGTAACGTTCGAAATTGCGTATACGGAAAACAAATTAATACGGTGAAAGAATTAATTTCTACTTTAAAATCTCGACTTGCTAGTGGAAAAACTTTCGATTATTATGTACAAGAACTTACGCGAGCGCGAATGAAACGTGACGAGACCGTTGGACAATTTTTTGACCGAATTCGCATTCTCCTTGCCAGTGGACATAGTGCCTGGAGAGAAGAAAATCGCGGTGCTCAAGTGGCTGAAAATTCAGATCATTTGAGTAAAATTGCTTTGCGTTCGTTTATCGATGGTTTGCCGACAAATATTAGCGAGCCCGTCGATATGCGAGAACCAGCGAATCTCGAAGAAGCATTCAAACTCGCTGAACGTCTCGCAATTCGAAGCTCACGATATAACCGGACAAAAACGGATGAGGAATCGCATGTGCGATTTACGAGACGTGAATACCCTAGAAATTTTGACCCTGAATCGCGTTCTCCGTCGCCAGATTTTAATCGCGCAAGTAGTAAGGTACAGGGATAGGGAGACCGGGTCCTTCCCCCACTCCACCATCCTTCCCCCACCCCTCCCCTTTCTGGCCTCGTCCCCACTCAATGGTTGTCCCCACCCCTACCACTATGGGGCGTATGGACATCTGTGATTGGTCCCCCACCCCCTTAGCCACGGCCCTCCCACCACCATGTGGAAATTCCCCGAGTGCTGATTGGTCCCTATACTGGTCACCCACCCCTACCATAGTGCCGTAGACGATTTGGGGGTGGCACCCCTAAAATTCCCCGAGCGCTGATTGGTCCCTATACTAGTCATCCCCTTCAGAATTTCTCGAGCCCTGGCCCGCATACTGCGCACCCTCAGAATTTTCCGAGCGTGGGCCCGCCGTACTCTAGCCCCCACCACAAAGTGGCGCGTGCCCACGTGCCTTAGCAACCACGTGACTAGAGTTTACTGTATATCTTACAGTCGGTAAAGCAGATCTTACAGTCGGTAAAGCAGTGGTTTTTCTCAGCGTTGGTCGGTAAATACCGTGCGTCGGTAACTTATCTTCTAAATCGCATGTTTGATTGGGAAAAAGGGTATATGTAATAGACAACGCAGGTGAATTTCGTTTACACGACAATATTCATTTATTCATCATTATTCGTAGACTTGTTAAAATATAGAGTACATGACGAGTATGTGTAATATGTGAAAAGACAACGGTGTTTTATATTTTGCTTATCTTGTCATCTCTTCAAGTTCTTTAACAGACTTTTTAAGCTCATTTGTTAGAAATGGAACGCATAACGTAGTAACCTCCATAAATACAATTCCGAAGTAATTTTCTACGAACGAAGAGTCCATACGGACTTTTACAGCCTCTTTGAGTGATTTATGATTATTTTTTAAAAGCTCTTTCACGCGCGCTTTATTGACATTTTTATGCTTTTCGGTCGATGGTACATGGAGAAGCAATTCAGCACATACTAAGCGTATACACATTTCCACATCGGAGACGCAACGCCGTAATCGTTTGAAACGCTCGTCAACGCAGGTCATCACGTTACACAGCCCTTCGAATGTAGTTTTTTGCATCACGACTGCTGGAGAATACCGGCGAAGTTTCTTCTGCGGTGGCTCGTTAGCCTCGTCCCTTATCTCTGTAGGCTCTCCAGAAATACGATCGAAGACGATGGACTTTGCACCAAAACTTGTCGTAAAGATGATCTCACAATCGTCGATCCGAATAGTGCTTGGAGTGCGCCAACTTGAGCCCCATGCGGATTTTTGTGCGCCCTCGAAATATTGGGTAATCTCGCTCAAGCAGTCCTTTAATATTGAAAAGCCTTCCGCGTCGAAAACAATGCCTCCTGGAGCGTTATTATTTTGTAGTTTAATTACAGGGATAATGTGCCCCGTTTCTGACGTCTGCAAACCAACACTAATTCTTTTTGTTTCGGAGTGGTTGAGCGCGTACGTCGACCCCAAAATCAGCTGCGCCTCCACTCTTTTCTTCTCGTTCAACAACAGGGGCGGGTGCACAGCGGGCGGTTTCAAGCTGAAGACTTCTTGACTCAGCATTGTCTGGTGACTAGGTGGAAATTGACTCTCCATTTTGCAGGTTGCACGACAAACTCTAGTAATTTTTAGTATTTTTTGAGATATACCGCTTAGACACACGGTACACGATCGACTGATCGAATATCATTTATGGCGACTTTTATATGCCCCGGCTTGCTGACACAGGTGTCGCGCGTTTTGAGGAGCGGGAGGTGAAAAATGTTAATAATTTTGTAAAATATTATTCTCGTATATTGTTATTTTACACATTATTTATAATATCGTGGAATTTTTGTGCGGGTGGTCTTCCCACGGTATTCATGAATATATAGTAAAGTCGTTAAACGATTGATTATTTGGTGGGGGGGTGGCTATTATTATCATACATGAATTTATTATTCAAAATTCCGAAACCGTGAGACCGCTTGACTTTTTATTATTGATCTCACTGTTGGTAAACAGTAACAATGAAACACGGGAATGTCAGCAGCGGTAGATCATTGCGGTGCAATAGTATAAAACGTTCATAGAAAACGGTCAACAATGTATTGTACTAAAAGGCGTGAATATAAAACATTTTTAAAAGATGCTGTTTACCATAAAATATGGTTTAGGGTGAGATGGAAAATAATGTTATTAACGCAGTGCATTCTTATGGCCACTACAATGCGTGTGAACCCATAACGGTGTAGAAGCGTGTAAACATGGGACCATTTTTTACAGTCAGAGGGGGCAATAGCGAAAAAGTTAACAATGAAAAAAGAAACGGAGCAGTTATGGTCACCTGTAACCTTTCACAGTGTATATATGGTAAGTAGCTAGGAATTCCTTCGCTCTTTACACCCGCAATTTTTCAAATGCTAATAACCCGAGAACTGAACTAAGGCTTTATAGCAAGTGAAACGCTGCACCTGGAGTATATACATACAAATACATAAATATATATATATATATATGTATATATTGTGACGACTTTTCTTAACGCATGAAAAGCCGACTCTTCGGGTCACAAAACAGCTCACGAGATCGCTCAAGGATTGGGCGCCAGCTATCGCAATAAATTACGATAGCAAATTTATATTTCCTTGAGTTTTCTCGTGAGTTCAACAATTTCGCCTGGCTAGCTGCCCTTGAGGATGGTAGAGGGAAGCGGTTAGGGATCGTTGGAAATTCTACAATAAATACTCTTTGCAGCAAGTTCGGGAAACACAACGCTTACTTTATTAAACTGAATTTATACGATCAATCAAGAAATCAAAATTCACAATACCACAAGTTCCCGTTTTCTCTGAGACAAAATCCTTATTCTCTAATACAAGCTCGCGTCTCGCTTCTATACAATTTAAATATTGTCTAGAAATATCCTTGAGATCTCGTTCTCGCTTTCTTTAATACTCGAATAATTAATTCCTCTCAGCCTCGTGGCAATATCGCGCTCCAATCTCAAAATGGCCGATATCTCTACGGTTTTCTCCGTTCCAACACTCTTGTACAAAATGGCCGCTGTTTTACGATAGCTCCCGATTTTACTCAGGCCGAGAGTTCTAAACGAATTACGCTAATTACCCTATGGACTCTCGCTTCCGCGTAATAACCAAAATGAATCCCTCTCGGCGATTCTAACATTTAATAAAGAACGGAACGCGCTAGGATGTTGGTCGCGGTAAAGACTCGAATTAGATGTGCGTTAACGTGCCGTCGCGACAATATTGCTACGATTCTGGGCCTTTGGCCCTTGGAATTGCTTTTACTCGCGAATTCCCCTTTACCCTTTCCCAAAATCGAGCAAAACGACGATCTTACCGGTTTGTTCTCTGCAGAAGGGGCCCGTAAGGTAGCAGGCTCCCATCTTTGATATATTCGGTGGACGCGCTTTCTTGGGCGACGGACCTCGATAACGCCACGGTAACAACGTCCTTCCTCGTTCGACACTTCGGCAGGAGTCCTCGAGAGAACATCCGCAATCGTCCTCGTAAGCTCAGTTCACCCCCACCCATGATTAATAATGATCGAACTAAGTGCGATCCTAATCGATTAGCGCGATACGTTCGGAGTGGGAGACGATCGATAGTCAAGCGCGGGATCGATGACGATAGCGATTCTCTCTCATATATTAAGAACGAGGGAAAATAATAATAATGACGTTTTCGTGGAGCTGACGTCCGAGAAGGTGCGAAACTGGATTTTGCGCTTTCTCAGCGATGATGCCGAGAGCGACAACGACGAATGATGGTGGTGTGCGTGGCTCGCGTCGATCATGAAGACAGAGGCTCACGTACATGAGCTACGGATCTCGATGGTGTTGGTGACGAGAGCGTTGAATATGGCTCTCGTTAACCGCGGTGCTCTTTCGTTCAATTTCGTTGACGATGCCGATGTTGGTAACGACGGAGACCGTCGTTTGCTCAAGAAAAATATCGAAAATATACAAAAAGAATTAAAATCTAACGACAAATTACAATTTGGCCCTGTTGGTTGCGTTCGAGAGGGACTCAGCCGTGGAGCGAGGTTGTTCCACATACGTTATCGAGTCATTTGTGACGCGTGCAAAAATACGACGTCACAATATATATATATATTTAAAGTGTCATCTCGTATACGCTGCTACAGGTACATAGAAAACGTAATGTAAGGGCGTGTAGCGTGGTCAAGGTGTTGCGTGGGATCGCGTCAACTTTTTGGGTATATTCTTCAGTAACACACGCGGAAAAATCAGGGGTGGGAGAAAAAGTATATATGAGAAGATCGTCAACATTTTCCGACTATATCTTTAAAGTGCTTGAGTGGAGAGCTTCACTTGACCTTTGCTGAAAAATTTTCGCTGCTGTAGACGCGTTCCGAATTTTGCGGTATTTTTCACGATTTATTACGTGAGGTGATCGAATTTATTTGCGTTTTGCCTATCATTCGTGTGGTGTTTTGTGAAAAAAATGGCTCCGCAAAACGTGAGCAGCAGTGAAGTGTGCCGGCGTGAAAATCTGCACGCGACGCTCACGGCGCTAGTGGCACTGGTCCGGCGCCGTAGTGGATACGTGACCAGGCGGTGTACGCGTGAGTGGCGAAAAACCATCGCGAAATTATCTTTCGCGGGACTAGTGCGTGAACTGAAAGGGATTCTACGCCGTGTGACCATGCGCGTGATCGGGCGTGCTTATGACCGTGGTGTGTTCCGTGAATCCCGTGATGCAATTCTTATCGCGGGGGCCACTATTATTAACAGAGGTGGCCAAGCGTTTCCAGGGTGCCGCGCGCTTTACGAGGCCTGGCAAAACGAAAATGGTATGTATAATACAAACGTGATCGCGAGCGCGCGCACACACACAGACACCCGCACGCAAATTTTATCAAACCGTTAACTCCTTTGTATTTTACAGCGCGGCGGCGGCTATTAGAAGAAAGCAGCGATGAAGATGTGTGTGACGATAGCTGCGACCACGACGACGACGACGACGACGTCTTTATGTCCGAAGCTGCTGGTGTCGAAGATGCAGACGAGGAAATGGAGGATGACAGCGCGCTAGTGGAGCATGACGGGGTATTTAACCCTTTGACTTGTGATGGTGAGTCCCAAAAAATTATTTTTATAATATGTATCTCGAGTGTGCGTACACACACGTGAGGGCTCTGTACATATATATATATATATATATATATTTATATATATATATATCATTTACAGACGCCCAACAGCACTACCCTGCGGACGATAGTTCGCAATACCCCTCGACCTCGGGCATCTGTGCATCTCGCGCCTTGACTCTCGACGCCGACGACGATGACGAGAACTGTACGTCCCCCGACTTGCCTGACACCGACGATAGCGATGACAATTGTACATCACCCGACGTGTCTCTCGACGATGACGACGACGAAACGACCGATGCATATCTCCATATGCTAAACCCCCAGGCATCTCCGAACCGCGATAATCATGACGATTCTCCTGCGGTACCCGCACCTGAGCCAGTGGATCATCACGATCCACCGGCGTCTCCCGCTCCTGAACCTGCAGCCGACGAGCGACAGACCTCCCCCGCACCATCCGAAGCCGAGACTGAGCAAAACAACGACAACGAGAACCTTGTTGACCGCTTAAGGAGAGTTGTTGTTGTTGTTGACGATCGACCGGTCATTATTTACGGCAACCGTGCGTTTCTTCTACCCCCCGCCATATGGCATAGTTTTCTAGAGCACGAGGCAGATCGTGTTTACCATGCCATGTACGGTGCGGGGTACTTTGACGCATCGGGGGTCTTTATCCCTGGTACTGAGACTGACGACTACGATTCCGACACTGAACCCATTGACTTACGATGACGAGCGTCGAGACGGAGGCCGGCTGAGGAGTAAAGCTCTTTTGTTTACACAGAAGCCCGGGGTGAGGTAGAGCGGTGTGCTTCATCGTCGTCGTCATCATCATCAGCGTCATCATCATCATCATCGTCATCATCGTCATCATCATCATCGTCATCATCGTCATCGTCATCGTCATCGTCATCATCATCATCATTATCATCATCATCATCATGATCATCATCATCATCATCATCATCATCATCATCATCATCATCATCATCATCATCATCATCATCGTTATCATCATCATCATCATCATCATCATCATCATCATCATCATCATCATCATCATCATCATCATCATCATCATCATCATCATCATCATCATCATCATCATCATCATCATCATCATCATCATCATCATCATCATCATCATCATCATCATCATCATCAGCAACATTATCGTCATCATCATCAGCAGCGTTATCGGTGAGTGTCTTGAATCAAATCGGTTGTGGCGATGATAGGGTCCGTAGGTTTAATGAAATGTCGCGATATAACGCCGATGACAACGAAAACCGCGCGGAAACTGATAATATTTTGCCCGATGGTATCAGGTTCCGCGTGGTAGGTAACCGCGAGCATTATTCGCGACGATTTAAAATCGCTGGAAAACAGACGGATATCGCGCTCGTTCCACCACCGTCAAACGTCAACCCATTGATATGGATACGCGACGCAACACGCGATATTCATGCGTATTTTATCAATGGCCGCCCCGAAACCGATATGATTGGTATATCGTTTGACGCCGAGAGCATGACCCGCGGTCGTGCGTGGTTATCGTTCCGACCGATAGCGCGATTTAATCACGATGATTTATGGGGTCTTTTCGCGGATGTAAACCAGAGCGCGCGGGTCGTGTCAGTTAGCGATACGTTACTTTTTACTGTCTCGTACGTTGAAATACCTGTAGGATCGGGAAATCCGCGTGGTATCAAACCACCTGTGATACAGAACCGCTCCGTAATTTCAATCGCGAACGACGATAATTTGTGCCTGGCGCGATCGATTGTTGTCGCGCTAGCGGACGATGTCAATAAACGGGAGCGCACAAGCGCGTCTAAACTCATGTGGGACCGCATACGACACAAACGGTCGAAAACGCAGCGCGTGGAGGCGTCGAAGCTCGTGGAGGCATGCGGTATTACGATCCCCACAGCGGGGTGCGGTATCCCCGAGCTCCGCGCTTTCCAGACGTATTTACTACCGTCAAAAGTGGCGATTGTTGTGTATGAATGGGAAATCCTCGGTTGCGGTGACTCGCCACTTTTCGACGGTCGTAAATATTTTTCGACTGTCTGTGAAAACGAAACGGTCAATATTGTATATTTTGCGGGTGAAAAACATTATTCGCCGGTGACTAATTTGATGGCTGCTGCTGGTAGTAGGAATTATTGCATACCGTGCAATAAATCCTACCGCTTTATCAGTCAACACGTATGCACCAGCAAGTGTCCGCGATGTCACACTTCACCGCCTTGCGAGATTTTTGAGGGAAGCGATGATTTTCTCAAAAGTCAGTGGGACTGTGAAGATTGCGGGCGCCGCTTCTATGGCGCCTCATGTTTTGCTAATCACCTGCAAGACCGTGCAATAAAAAAAGTCACATCTATCAAGCGCGCAAAATCAATTTGCGAGACGATTCGGCTGTGTAAAATTTGCTGCAAAATCGTCGACACGACCAATAAAACACACGTATGCGGCGTGGGTTATTGTCAACTGTGCCGTTCCGCACATGATTATAATAACCCTTGTTATGTACAAACGATAGCGCCGCGAAAATCCTATACGCCGGGTAAACATCCGTCAACGCTTTTTATTTTTTACGATTTTGAGACTCGTCAAGACACGCCATTTCCCAATGTCAAGGGTGATGAAGTTCACGAGCACATTGTCACGTTATGCGTCGCGCAGCAATTATGCGAAGAATGCTTGCAAAGTGTGGACGATGTATCCGCAGGCATGTGTAACTGGTGCGGGATACGCAAGCACGTATTTCGGCAATCACCTGTTTCGCAGCTCGTTGACTTGGCTGTGCGGACGACGACTCAATTTCGTCAAATTGTATGCATTGCTCACAATGCAAAAGCGTTCGACGCCCAGTTTATCCTTCGTGATATGGTAGAGCGTTGTGTAGATCGGGGTGTACCTAAGCTCATCCTCAAAGGGAATTCAATAATATCGATGCGCATAGGTTCCACTGTGTTTATCGATAGTATGAATTATTTCGCTATGCGTCTTAGCGCGCTCCCGAAAGCATTTGGGTTTGACGGACAGATGGGTAAAGGCTACTTCCCCCACTTCTTCAACACGCTCGATAACCAGGATTATCGCGGTGCTGTCCCTGCAGCACACTTTTATTCCCCTGATACAATGAGTGTTAAAGAGCGCGCGAATTTCTACGCGTGGTATGAGGAAAGGGTACAGTCGGGTGAAGTTTTCGATTTTCAACAGGAAATTGAAAAATATTGCTCGTTAGACGTTGACATTCTGAGACGAGCGTGCAGAGAATTTCGTGAAATTTTCCTTACAACGGGAAATGTTTGTCCTTTCACGGAGGCGTGCACGATCGCTTCAGCATGCTCGAAGGTTTACCGTCGTAATTTTCTACAGCCGAATACGATCGGTCTCATACCACCCGGAGGGTACCAGCGTTCGAATCGTCACTCACAGCAAGCGGTCGAGTGGTTATTATGGTCAGAGCGCGAGTTTGACCATGAAATCGTTCATGCTGGGCGTACTCGGGAATATAGGTTACTAGAGTCAGGTGCACGTGTCGACGGTTTTGTACAGATTGCACAAAGAAGGGTCGTCTTTCAATGCCACGGCTGTTATTGGCACGGATGCGCAAAATGTTTCCCCGACAACCGCGGAAAAACACCGGTCGGGGAAACATTTGAAGCGCGATACGAGCGGACAATAACCGCCGATGAAAAAATTCGCGCGTATGGTTACGAACTCCGCGTAATGTGGGAGTGTGATTTCATGCAAATGCGCAAAGACAACCCCGAGATTGACCGCTTTGTGCGCAACCATCCGAGGCGCGTGAGTGCAAATTTGAATCCTCGCGACGGTTTTTACGGCGGTCGTACCGGAAATATCGTCACGGCTTACGATGTTGCGCCTGGTGAAAAATATAGTATATCGATATATGCTCGCTGTATCCGTACATTTGTAAGACGGGTCGATATCCCATTGGTCACCCGCGTATATATGTTGGTAAAGAGTGCTCCGATTTATTGAATGAATCATATGACTCATTAGGGGTAACGATTAATGGTATGATCCGATGTAGCATTTTGCCACCTCGGGATCTTTTTCACCCTGTGCTACCCGTGCGAATGCACAATAAACTTCTTTCCTCTGTGTCGTACGTGTACAGAGAAAATGGCTCAGCGTGCGTGTACGCATGAAGAGGTAGAAGATCGCGTTTTCACGGGTACGTGGGTAACAGATGAGGTGCGCAAAGCACTCGATATCGGTTATACCATAATCGCTGTCGATGAGATTTGGGCATATGAGGTCATTCAATATGATCCCCAAACCCGAAAAGGTGGGCTGTTTGCCGAGTATGTTGACACGTTTTTGAAAAAAAAACAAGAGCCAAGCGGGTGGCCATCGGAGTGTACCAGCGACGAGACACGTGAAAAGTATATCGCTGATTATTTAAAAACCGAGGGCATCAAACTTGACCCCGACGTTATCGTAAAAAATCTTGGTTTGCGTTCCGTAATGAAATTAGTTTTAAATTCATTATGGGGAAAATTCGGTCAGCGCGATAACCAACCACATACGGAAATAGTCGTGGACCGGGAAAAAATGCTGTCGCTTTTATGTGACAATGAAAAAGAGGTGACGCGACTATTGCCAGTGAGCGAAAACGTCATGTATGCGAGTTGGGTATCAACCGAGGATGCTATTGTGCCCAACAGCCAAACGAGTGTAGTTGTTGCGGCTTTCACAACGGCGCAAGCCAGATTGAAGCTGTATAGCTACCTCGAACGGTTAGATCGCCGAGTCTTGTACTACGATACAGATTCGGTGATTTATGTGAGTACAGGTGAGCCCAATGAGTGGATCCCACCGCAAGGTAGCTTCCTCGGTGATATGACGAACGAATTGGCAGAGCACGGGGCAAATGCATATATAAATTCATTCGTTTCCGGAGGGCCAAAGTTTTATGGATATACGGTGGTAACGAGCGATGCGCCAGACGTCGTTATAAAAGAATGTTGCAAGGTCAAAGGGCTGAGCTTGAATTACGAAAATTCAACAAAAAATAATTTTACATCCATACGGGATTTGATCACTCAGGATTTACCCGGTGTGAATGTAGGATCGATTGAGCTGAATTTCTCGGCAATTCAACGCACGGCATTACATAATGTTATCACGAGACCTGTGACAAAGACATGTAACGTCGTATGTCGCAAGCGCTGGCACACCTCGCACAAGATGTCCCTCCCCCACGGTTTTAAAGAATAGCGATATTTTGTAGTTACCGTTGTCATCAGCGTCTTTCCTTATAAATTTGTATTGTAAAAAATGTAAAAATAACTAAATTTATGTGTTTATGTATATACGTATATATTTTCGACTGACTCAGCATCTCGCAAAAAAAGAGAGAGCAATGTATTTTTGTATATTTTCTAGTATGTTATGCGCGTGTATATATGTGTGTGTGTGTGTGTGTGCGATAGTGATTAATATAGTGTTATTAAAAATAATACAAGCCACAACCAAAATTTAAAAATGATTCAAGACACCTATGATAAATTTGTACGCCGATTGGTAATATTAAAAAAATGTAATAAATATTTGTTTTTGTGTGAATACGTATACGGCGTAATGTACAGTATGCATATGTGAGTGTGTGTGTGTTCGCGTGCAGAATTGCAATGATAATGGATTTTTATATAAAATAAAAAACAGCTCACTGTATTTAAAATATTTTTATCGACAACCTGTGCGTTTCCCAGCCTCTTACACCTCTAAGTATAAATGCCGAAAAACTGTTTCAATAGCATAAGGACGAAGAAGAAGAAGAAGAAGAAGAAGAAGACGCAGCAACAATGGGCATCGGCAGGTAGGTATTTCTTGCCGTGAAAATACACTGACTGTGGCGTTTGAGCGGACAGGGTGAGCGTGCGAGAGAGAGAATGAACGGGTAAGCTTGGCTCTATCGAGGGCCACTCCTTCTGAGATTCCGGTTTTTACATGGCCATTTAGGCATGTACCGTATATGTATATTTATAACCACACACGCGTATATTTCGAACGTAACGTATCCTTGCGGGCATGCGCAATCTCCCGCGTACAACATACGTATCGAGTATAAGAGCTGATCGCGGGACTCGCGCTCGAGCATAAGCTGATAGTGCGAGTGCGCGTCTGTATAAGCTCGTTTCCGCGTCCGTCCGCGTACACGTCGCGCATAAGCTGATTGCGACGTGAAGCCGCCGCGTCCCCCGCCGCCGCCGCCGCGTGAAAAGCTGATCGTGAGGGGGGAAGAAAAATCTTTGAATCGCCACGCTAGACAGTGCGGGAAAAGAAACATGGATGTACGCTGGCAACACCCGTGGACGTCGATAATTTGCGGTCCTACTGGGTGTGGTAAAACAGTTTTCGTGCGGCGTTTCTTGCGTAATTTACCGGCCATGGCTAACGTCGCGTTCGACCGTATTGTATTTTACTACGGCGACTCTCTCGATCCTGCCACCGCAGCGTTACAGGTAGATCCTCGACAGACGGCAGCAGCGCCGTTACCTCGATCAATACCTACGATCGATAGTAGCGAGAGTGGGAGCAGCGATGTTTGCCACGACGACGGTAGAGATGGCGCCACAATGCAGACAACGAGTGTGGAAAATACCGTTAGCGACAAATTTGCCCCGAAAATTGAATTTTGTGAAGGTCTACCACAGCCGGAGGATTACTCAAGTGATAATCATCTTAAAAAATTGCTTATTATCGATGATTTAATGAGAGAATCGTCAAATAATACGATAGTTGATCTTTTTACAAAGGGCAGCCATCATAAAAATATAAGCGTTATATTTATCACGCAAAATATTTTTCACCAAGGTCGCAGACAACGGGATATATCTCTAAATGCAAATTACATTGTGATTTTTAAAAATCCCCGAGATCGAGCACAAATCCAGCATCTCGCGCGACAGGTTTACCCCGAAAATCCAAAATTTCTAGCAGAGGCGTATCATGACGCAACCTCTCAACCCCATGGTTATCTACTGTTGGATCTGAAGCAATCTACGCCAGATATGTGTCGCTGCAGAACAACGATTTTTCCCGACGATACACGAATGCAGGTATATGTGCCGAAAAATAGTCGGCGAAAATACTAACGTACCGCGGAGCGGGCCTGAATAAAAAAATGTATTTAACGGTGTAGCTTTGATGCGCGGAGATCAGTAATGAACTCGAACGGGCGATGAAAACATCGGCATGGGGAAAACGAAAAAAAATAGCAAACCCGGCAGCACTTCGCCGTTCGTGAAACGTAACGCAGCGTTGCTTCACGCTTTAACCCTTTCGAACAAAGAACAACAAAAAGATTTATTGCGTACTGCTGATGAAACACTTGTGAAGTGTATTTGCGAGTGTTCTCTTAATGTTCTTCAGGGTGTGATTAAGCTTTCTCCGGGTGTGAAAAGTCGCCTAAAAAAGTATAAAAACGTCCTGGGACAGTTGGCATCGTGTTGCAGAGGCGGACAAAAAGGCGCGGGACGAGTAGGGTCAACAGTGAGACAAAAAAAATACAGCTGGAGAGCAAAAAAAAAGGTTATACTGCAGAAAGGTTGTGGAGCGTTTTTACCGTTATTATTGGCACCTATTATAGGTAAAAATTATTTCAACGATAAACAAAAATGGAGTACGCGAAGAAAATGATCTTAGTAGCATTTGAATCGGTGGAGCAGCCGCAGAATCAACAGCATCAGCAAGATATCGCTACGGCTGGCAACGAGCCGATGATTGGCGCTGGTGAGACGTTGAAAAATAATCGAGCAAAAACTGTACAGACACCTGGTGATCCGACGTCGCGTCTTGATGCTGAGCTCGCTAACATTTTGCGTTCAAATAAATACGTTAACGACGGCGATAAATGGAAAGATTATCTACAGGTACTGCAGCGGTATTTATTTCTTGTCGGACCAAAAAATACTCCTCTCGAGCCCGCTACAGTCTCGGCGTTAGAGCCAATGCAGCAGTTGAGTAACGATATTATTGTGAGAAGTGTTCCATCGAAATATACACGCATGGCAACTTCGCTCGTGAATTACATACAGCAATCTGAGGAGACGTCGCAGCGTATTAAATGGGATAAACAAGGCCGGGTGACGATTGACGGTGTTTTTATACAGGGCGCTAATATTATCGATCTCGTTAATGACGCTGTACGCTCAAGAAAGACATTTAAAGCGAAAGGCCGAGCTCAATTTATGGAGATCCTTCGCGGTGCTGGTATACCGCATGAATTGATCGGTAATGAAAATTTGTGGATTTTGGCCCGATCAATACAGAGTGATAAACGCCCAAGACAGCCGGCCGATGAAAATTCAGTTCCTGCTAACCGTGTGGAAAACGACGAAAATGACGACGAATTAAGTACACAAAACCCCAAACGTCGCCGCCCTAACAGCGCAAATCCTTACATCAATTGGTTAAGCATCTAGATACGTGGAGAGGTGAAAAATAATAGGGATGTCGTTTGAAAAAATTTATTACGACGCGTCGTATCCCGCAGGATACGCGGGAGCGCGACGTCTCATCATCGGGAGAAAAATATTACCTGTCTATGAGTGGCTCACACAGCAGGATGCTTACACCATTCACAAGCCTGTGTGGCGCTTGTTTCCACGCCTGCGCTACAACGTGTCCAACATTGACGACGTTTGGGAGGCTGACTTGGTGGATTTACGATCACTAAAGGAATACAACAATGGTGTTTGCTATCTGCTAATGGTCATTGACGTATTAAGCAAGTACGCATGGGTGGAGCCCTTGCACGACAAAACCGTGCACGCGGTTACGATAGGTTTCAAGCGAATCTTGGCGCGTAGTGCACAGCGCGTTCCGGTATGCTTGCAGACCGATCGTGGAAAAGAATTTCTGGGGAGTGAGCTTCAAAAATATTTAAAAGAAAATAATATAATTTTCCGGGTCGCGCGCAATCCTGACATAAAGGCTGCCATTGTTGAACGGTTCAACAGAACGCTGAAAGAGCGTATGTGGAGATACATTACGCATCGCAACACGCGACGTTATATCGATATATTGCAAGAGCTTGTTTATGCGTATAATCATGCGGAACACGCATCGATAAAAATGGAGCCCTCAGCCGTAACGTTATACAATGCAGATATTGCGGCGAAAAATATGAAGAGTGCTTCCTTGAAACAGCGTGAAAGAAGACGCTGTAACGCGTATAAATATAACCGCGACGATTACGTACGAATTAGTAGAACGAAAGGCACGTTCGAGAAAGGATATGAGAAAAACTGGAGTGAGGAAATCTTTCGTGTGAATAAAGTTCTCAAGCGTCAAGGATTATACGTTTATGAGCTCTGTGATCTCGAAGGAGAATCAATCGAGGGGTTTTTTTATCCCGAGGAAATCACCATTGTGAATAAAAATCGTATGAGCGAGCAAGAGGAGTATAAAATTGACACTGTCCTACGCACTAAAGGACACGGCTCGAAAAAACAGCTGTTTGTCAGTTGGGTTGGATATCCAGCGAAATTTAATTGCTGGATACCAGCTTCTAACGCGCGAAATTTGACTTGACGGCGCTACGCTGCGCGAGAGTACGTAAGAGAGAGAATCAAAATGCAGTATGATGGCGATTTTTCGCTTGTGTTACCGAGTAACAGTAGCATGTCATATTTCCCAAATAACACGACAACGTGTTTTACAACGCAATTACCCCGCGAAATATCTCTAAATGGTCAATGGGCCGTGGCCTTATCGGAAATTCACATACCATCCACGATTGTTCATCTGCAAAAAGATGATACGAAAATAAAGTGGGGGACACACGAAGGTATCGAATATATTCACGATACAATACCATTCGGGCTATATAAAACGTACGAGGAACTTATGACGGCCATAAACAATATAAAGCGTTTCAAAGAAGAAGGATTACAGCTTGTTCATTCTAAAAATGCTAATGGGTACATAGGGATTGCGTCTGAAGATCGACAAGATCAATATCCCAATGTGACTAGAAGTATTTTGAAACTACCGCACAAAATACATCGAATATTTGGATTCGACCACAGACCCGACGACTGGCCTTCGCCGACCGGACTTTATCTACATGTCGCGCGAGGTAAAACCCGTGATGCTGTAATGCCTGCGTGTATAAATCGCGCATTGCCTGATCAGCTCTATGTATATACCGATATTTGTGTACCGTATACGGTAGGCGACACACAGGCGGCTCTCTTGAGAATAATCAACATGGATACTTCGCAATATTCGTATGGAATGACAAAAGTGAAACATTTTTCACCGCCAAATTATCAACCATTGTTGAACAATACATTTCGCACAATAGAGATTGATATAAGAGATCATCTAGGAGAGCCAATCGCATTTGAGTACGGGACGTTGACGTTGGCACTTCATTTCAAACGTCTGTGCTAGACAAAAAATGACGGTTCATTATACAGCGTATTACGAGAATCAGATCGGTGGTGGTGGCAGAATAAATAACGTATATGTTGGTTCACCATACCAGCGCGGTCACGGAATCGGCAGTTTTCTCGGTGGACTTTTCAGAAGCGTATTACCCTTGCTGACGCGCGGCGCTAAAGCTATCGGAAAAGAGGCGCTGCGTACCGGTATGCATGTTATCGAGGATGTGAGCGGTAACCACATACCGTTTAAGGAATCACTTCGGCGCCGTGTTGCCGAATCAGGCGGAAATTTACAACGAAAAGCCAATGAGAAAATCGAACTTCTCATGAACGGCTCGGAGTATAATAGCGCTGTCACCACGAGAATGCTCCATTCGCTGACGGGCCGCGCGCCGATACGCACGAGAGGTCGACGAGGAGTGAGTGCACGCTCAACTGCCACGAAATAAAGCGAATTCAGACGAAAAAGAAGAAGACGACGACAAGGACGAAAAAGAAGAAGAAACCTGTGCGAAAAGGGAGGGTTTCGAAAAAGAAGAAAAGTACAGCCCCGAGACGGAGAAGAGCAAACCTTGCTGATATTTTTGATCCTGCTTAATTATGTCTTTCTTACATTCACACTCGTGTGAGTGTATGAAGTCTGAACTGGACTTATTCACCATCCCACCAACCCAAACAGCAATAGAATCATCACAATGGATACACTACAGCCCTGTTTCATCGTTGACCGACGATGGTCCGCTTGAATTCGTCATACCAGGCCACGGCGAGGAATACTTGGATCTCGCACACACCATGATCAACTTGAGTGTGAAAATCGTGTCTACTGATGGGGTCGATTACAAAGCCGGGCCAGTTAATAATTTTCTGCATAGTCTCTTCAATCAGGTGGATGTGTTTTTTAATCAAAAACTCGTTGCACCGCCGAATAACGCCTATCCATATAGAGCATACATCGAATCCTTGTTAAATTATGGACAAGCCGCGAAGACGTCTCATCTAACAACATCATTGTGGTATGCCGATGAACCTGGCGGTTTTGATGTACTCCCCGCTTCACCAGGTCTGGCAACCAATACAGGCCTCACGAGTCGTGCAAAATTTTTCGAAGGTGGCAAGACTGTAGATATGCTTGGTCACTTAACTGCGATGTTTTCAATCAAGATAAGTTTTTGCTCAACGGCGTCGAAGTGCGTCTACGTATGGTGCGCTCGAAGGATGCTTTTTGTCTCATGGAAACACCGGTCGCAAATGTCTCGCACAAAGTGCAAATTACAGAGGCGACACTAATGGTTCGTCGGACCAAAATAAATCCAGGGGTACTTATCGCCCACGCCAAAACGCTTGCGAAGACGACAGCAAAATATCCCATCACCCGTGTTGAAGTTAAAGCGTTCACTATGCATAGCGGTATCATGGGCGATACGTTGGACAACGTGGTACTTGGTCAACTGCCGAAACGAATCATCGTGGGATTTGTGAACAACAAAGCATTCAACGGCGATAAAACATTGAACCCGTTTAATTTTCATCATCATTCGATTAATCATCTCTCTTTGTATGTGGATGGCCACCAGATATCAAGCAAGCCGCTACAACCGGAGTTTGAAGGAAATGAAAAGTGGGTTCAGAGCTATCATACACTCTTCTCCGGTACGGGTATTCACTTTCAAAACGATGGAATGGATATTTCGCGCGATTCTTACGCAAAAGGCTACTTTTGCGTAAGAATTGCGTCTTTTTGCCTTTGATTTAACACCCGATTTATCGGCCAACTGTTTTACTGACTGGAATCTGGTGAAACACATTAGCGTGAGAATCGAAGTACGCTTCGCAAAAGCATTGCCCGCCACAATAAATTGCGTTGTTTATGCTGAATATGACAATGTAATTGAAATCGACTCATCTCGCCAGGTTATAACGGACTTTAGCGCATGAGCAGCGTTTAATTCCACCCCTCTCTTGATCCTTTCCCCTACCACTGACCATTTGGACGAAATTCCATGAGATGTATAAAAATGAGAGCTCTTACCCTCGAAGACTACAGTAATTTTTTGAACCTCTTTCGCCATGGACGTGATCGTTGATATTCAAGCACTGTACGGAAAACGCGGCGAATTTTTACCAAAAGAGGTGGCGGTTACCACTCTTCAAGAGGAATGTTTTGGTCATTGGATCGTCGAACCACCGTGTGAATTTGGGGAATTGCCAAAACAAGTGCGCTCTAGTAACAACCATTTAACATGCTTCAATCACGGACTCGAATGGGTAGACGGGGACACAACGATGGAAAAAGTGTACAAAAATTTGCGCGGAATGTGTCGTTTTGCTTTACGTGTATATACACGTGGTCAACAAAAAGCACAAATACTACGCGATATTCTTGGTCGAGAAATTTTTAATCTCGAAGATTACGAGGGGCCAAGCTTCAAGAAGATGCCTAAGAGTGAAATATTTTGTATTCAGCATGGAATTTGTAAGGATAATGAATCGACAAGGTGTGCATTGAACAATGTTTGTCGCATAAAAAACTGGCTTCGGTTTGGAGTATTGGATTCTCGGAGCCCGGTCTATACGGAACCAGCTGCACAAGTGGTAATCCAAAAGGACGAATCAACCAGTGTGGAGCCACTAACAAAACCAACGAGGACCGACCTCAATAATAAAGACAACAAAAAAGGTATAGCCAAAGAGCGTATATATGACAATGTCGCGAGTGAATCGGTTAGTCATGACCTGGACTTCTCAGATGGTTCGACACGCGTAGACGACGAGCTGGTCGGGCTATTCCGCTCTAAACTTGAGATATCGCCTAAACTATCACAGGTACAACCTCCAACGCCCCCACCACGAAAGAATCGCCAGCGTGATCGCCCACACTCTGAGTACACTGCCAGTTACGTGCATCACTTTTACCCTCTACGAACCGGGGATGAACAGCCTGCAGGTGTGGGACGCATTGCGATACGTCCAGGCGCAGACGAAAGGCGTTTTTGCCGCAGATCGAATACCGAGTCGCTGGTCTAGACCTGCAGCTATTGTAGCCAATACGGACGATCATACGAAAGCCGGGACGCATTGGGTTGCGCTATACGTAGGCAGCGATGGCCACGGTGTCTTTTTCGACAGTTATGGAAACCCCCTACTTATCCCCCAACACCATAACAGGCTGCGTAGAAATTCCAATACCTATGAGTGGAACACTAGAGGATTGCAGTCACTCAAGTCTAGGGTTTGCGGTGAATATTGTATTATGTTTCTTAATCATATGTCTCGTGGCCGTACTCTGGCTTTTTTTTGTCGGAAATTCTCAGAGAATAGGGTTCGAAACGATAAAATGGTCGCAAGCTATTATAAGAGATTGAAAAATTCTAGACGTAAGAATAAAAATGTAAAACATCCTCGCTATAATAACAAAAATTACCATATAAAAGGAGGTGGATACGGCGTCCCCTCACAATGTATACAATCATGTACATCGCGCGTTGACTGCTATTTGTAATAAATAAGAAATTTGATGTATATTTTTTTATTTTTCTCCCTCTCCACACTGTCACTCCTTTTCTTAGATATATAAAACCGTGAAACGCACGAAGCGAATTAGTCTGTAACAGAATTTTGAAGCTTTCACATCGTTTTTCTCTTACTTGAAAATGAACGGTCGCGACAAGATATTTTTCTTCGGCGCTGTGAAGGCCGCTCACGAGCTCACTAGTGCCGAGTTGGAATATATTCCAAAGGTCCTATTGCTCACACACTGGGGAAAGGACATCGCAAAACTATGGCACAAGCTACCGCACCATATAAGGACAGACGCGGAGGTTGCCGAGCATATGCCGTGTTGGCAACATTATGACCTCCCGACAATGAAACATCATGTTGACGGACCTCCACCTCAAATAAGACACTGTCATAAGTGTCTAAGTGAGAAAAACGCCGGGAAAAACGCTTCAAATTAATTGCATTCAAACAATTAATTAAATAAACAACGTGTCGTAGTTATAAGATCGTTATTATTTTATAACAATGAATAAACGAGCATAAAAATTACATTGCTTTGTGTTGCTAATTTTAAAACCTTTACACCCGTCGAATTCGTTTAGAAGATAAGTTACCGATACCCGGTATTTACCGACAGACAGTATTTACCAACCGACGTCGCGGAGGAGAACTGTTTTATCGACCGTAAGATATACAGGCGGCTCTAGTCACGTCGATGCTGAGACACGTGGTCGCTCGGGAAATTCTGAGGGGCGAGGCGACCAGTACGGGAACCAATCACCGCTCGGGAAATTCTCAGGGGGTGAGGCAACCAGTACGGGGTCCAATCAGCGCTCGGGAAATTTTGAGGGGGCGGGTTGACCAGTATAGGGACCAATCAGCGCTCGGGAAATTTTAAGGGGGCGGGGTGACCAGTATAGGGACCAATCAGCGCTCGGGAAATTTTGGTGGGGTACCACCCCCAAATCGTCTACGGCACTATGGTAGGGGTGGGTGACCAGTATAGGGACCAATCAGCACTCGTGGAATTTCCACATGGTGGTGGGAGGGGCGTGGCTAAGGGGGTGGGGGACCAATCGCAGATGTCCATACGGCCCATAGTGGTAGGGGTGGGGGCAACCATTGAGTGGGGACAAGGTCAGAAAGGGGAGGGGTGGGGGAAGGACGGTGGAGTGGGGGAAGGACCCCGGTCTCCCTATCCCTGTACCTTACTACTCGCGCAGAATACGCGAATCACGGGAGGTATAACACACCGAGCGCCGCTCGGCCTGTCTCTTTTCAAGATCGACAATCAACAAACATCCTAAACTCGAATCACAATTTTTCATCAGGACCTCTAAGTCCCGGTATCGAATTTTATCATGAAAATTGTGATCCTCAAACGTGCTGCGCTCGCGGTCATGGTTGCAAAGGATGTCCGTTGAACAAGCGTCCACATTATTCCAAAAATGCACCACGAGGGGAGCTAAGTTTTAAAGAAATTCAATCCCCTCCTGGCTCATCGACCTTAACGAATGTCTTAAGTCCTGGGACCCGCACTATTTCTCAATTGAACTGTCGTTCTCAGGATTCGGGGAAACAATAACGTCAAATTTCACCCCCTCGCGAGATCGTGTTCGGAAAAATTGCCCGATTAACCGAGCGAATTTCCCGCTGAAAAAAAGGGGAAAAACTCTTGACTTATAATTCATGTTTGTCTGAATTGATTAATCGATTATCGGAAATTTGCGAAATAACCGGAATAAACTTGAATTAAGTGAAAGGAAAATTAAAAAAAAAACTATTAACGACCGCTATACTTTCACGATTTTTCCTTTTTGAAAGGGAAATCGGTGATAATGTATATATTTTACAAGAACCGAAAGAAGGTAAAATTTGATGCTCATTATAACGAACTGTACAAAGGAAAAAAAAAATATATATACGAATTGAGATCAAAGTAACGTTGAAAAAAAGGAACTCACTTTCGTAAACACGTAGAAAAAGATAAGCTCGCGTATGAATAGGGCGTAGAGTATGTGTGTTGCGATCGTATGAGTATGCGTGTGAAATATAATCAGTGCATCGACTTACTATCCAACGCGAGGATCGTCGCCACACACATCTACACCCAACAACACACCTATATTCAACCGTACATCTACCCTCAATGAAGATCAACGACTGTAGCTGTTTATCTTTATGCATTGTCTCATTATTGTGCTGGGCACGGTACTCGCAACCATGCTCAGTGCCTATAGTGCATGGACGTCAAAATATGAACAATACTCATCGCCTCATACCAGTGAGAGAGTGGCCGGGACTTTATTTGGAAAAAAAGTTTTCACCGCTTCGATTACAACATGCAGACTGAAAAATAACTGTTTTCATTTAACCAAAAAAGTTTTACATGATTTTCTAAACGACGGAGAACAGCTGATCCACGTACATAATCCATAGTCATGTAAATTCACTAATCTCTTGCCGCGAATTATTTCGCATGGAATTTATCAATGATCGACTCGTGCGCGGCTAGATCATTGACAAATGAATTACGTAAAGTATCAAGTGACACACTACTCGTAAACGAAGATGCTGAGGCTCTCCCTCGCACCACACGGGAAAGGGCTGTGCCGTTCGGATTCATTGGAGTGGGAAACAAAACGATTCTTGGCACGCTCGATCAAGATGATGCTAAAATTATTAATGGTCAGATTGATCGCTTATTTGCCAATAAACCGAATTTGGTGCTTATAATTGACAAGCAAATGCATATCACGACTACGAAACTACAGGATTCGCGCAGAAAAATCTCGTGATCGTGTAAATGAAATGCATAAGGGAGTGGTGCATCAAAATCGACAAGCCGCTCTCCTACAAAGCAACATCACGCTCGTTAATTACGCACACAGTGTCGCAGCGAAAAGTGACAGCTATGCAGAAATGTGCGAGCGTTATCATCATGCGATAGCCACCGCGCGCGACGGCCGTTCGGAATCAGTAAATTTATCAACAACATAATTACTATCCTCAGCAAAGGGAAATGCAATTGAGAGTATAAATTTTTCAATTTCGTATTAATTCGAAACACCTTGATTTAGAATCTGTCTCCGCAATGGCACAGACGGATCTCGTTTACCATCGCGGACGAATTTTGATTCTCGTGCACATACCATTACTGGACTAAATGAATTACATTCTTCATCGCATTCTTTCATGGCCAGTATCAAAATCAACCAGCCATGGAATAGAATCAGCACACGTAATTCATGCGAAACTATATATCGGACTTTCAGCTAACTATTGAGTATATTTTTGATGGACATGATACGCTTTGCGTCTTTGCCGATCAAAAATATATGTGGCCAATAAAGTCAACGTCATGCCAGGGACAACGAATACACCACCGAGAGCAACGCCGCATTGATCAACGTCTCCGAGATCATCGACGAAGCTCACCGGGAACATCTGAACGGAAAAACTGGCTCGCGCTCACATAAAGAGAGCTTCGGCACTATCAACATAAAGTGCATCACTCCCGTCGAGTCATCGAATTATCCCTCGCACGTGGGGACGTGCATCGTGATCTTTAAAAGAAAAATCGAGGAATACTGGGAAATGAAAGTGGACCTATTGCCGGTCGTCCCGAACATGGAATTCACAGGATTTCCGAGGGCTGGAAAAATTGCCACCCCCTCCGGTTACAAGTGAAAAATCAGTGGGTCCGGATTTGGCCGAGGAATTTGCGGCATGGAGCATGCGATCTTGGATCGATGGTGTATTCGACGTCGCCAACCTCCAGGCGCCTCTTCAACCGGTGAGCAACGTCGCGCTGATCGACGTCTCCAAGATCACCAACGGAGCTCACCGGGATTTCCTGGGTGAGGAAAATTCGACCGGCGAGCTCGAACGCGGACTCGAACTCGCTGGAAAAACCGAACGAAACGTTGAGTTGGTTGACGTCTCCGAAACAGCCAACGTTTTCGAAGACTTAAGTTCAGACTCGAAATCTTCAAGCGTCGACACCGTCATCACAAGGCGCAACGACCGTGATAAATGAGCGAAAATAAATTTAAAAAAAAAAGTGAATTTAAAAAAAAATTGGAAAAAATGAATGAGAATTATTAAAATACAAAAGAAAAGGGTATGTGCTTCGCAGAAATTAAAAAAAAATATATGTATATAATCGTGCTTCACTTCTGTTCAAAAGAAAAAAATAGAAAAAAGGCGCTGTTAAGTGCCTAAATAAACTTAACCTCGCTTTTGCATAACAAAAAAAAGGAAAAAAAAGAAGTTGATAGAGACATTAAAGTAGTCAATAGTTTAGTGTTAATAAGCAACGGTTGTGCGCTGAGTTAATTACCATATAAGAAATTAAAAATTAACGATACACACACACGCAGCCATGAGAGCGGATGAAATCAGCAAAAAAGTAAGATTTTTTGGTTCATTTTCTTTCTCATATTTCTGGAAAAAGGCAAGAATTTGGAGTCAATTTCGTTTTATATTAAAAAGGAAAAAAATCGATTGCTATTATAAACACAATAAAATAATCGGTATTATAAAAAAATATATAAATGGAAATTTTAAAAATGAGCGGGATGTATTCACGTTTGTAACCCACCCGTCGGATCGACGGCTGAGTCGACGGGGCCGTCGACTGTCTAAGGGGGGAGGGGTGTTACATCCCGACATATTTGCGATGATATTTTTTCTAGTTTATTTTCCGATCATTAATGATCGTGAAATATCATCATTTTTACTATTTTATTCATTGTCATAAACTGATTTATGATTTCGCTCTCGTGACTCGTTCTCACGAAAATACGAAACGCGTTTTCCGGTGCATTGGTAAAAATGCAAGTCGCGAGTCGTCACCTCGCTCGAGTTTCTCGGCGACGTTGCGATTCGCGACCGTGGGATGCACCGACGGACCAGGACTCCACGCGCGAAACAGTCGAATCAGAGATTTTTGCACGTGGGACTAATCCCTCAGATTAAACTCGGTAGAGTCAATACCGGGATCTCAGGATCCGGGTTTCTTTCCGTCCTCCCTGCGTCGCGTTGTCAATCTCATCCTCGTGTAAGCGGGACGAGTATTCGCATAGTGGGCTATTGTGTCGGGAGAAATTCGTTAAATTCCTATATTATTCGAACTGTATTTGACCGTTAATTAGAGTCGTAGACAAAAATTAAAAGGGTTAACACCTAAGAGCTGAGACTCCAGGTCGTTCCGTGTCCTCCCTGTGCCGTGTCATAAATCTCATCCTCGTGTAGGCGGGACGAGTACCACATAGTGGGTTAGTGTGTCGCGAGCGCCCGTAATTTTTATATAAATATTCGAACTGTTTTTGACCGAATAATAACTAAAGAGTTTCGAATCCGGGATACTCTGTTTCCTCCCTGCACCGCGAAATAAACCTCATCCTCGTGTAGGCGGGATGAGTACCGCATAGTGGGTTAGTGTGTCACGAGTCCCGTGTGAAACAAACTATTGTTTTTACCGTTTGTGACTACAAAAATTGTGAATCGAAATAAAAGAAAGGGATTTAACCAACGTCTCATCAAAGGGTGAGCGAATCTGAGAATGAATGTGTGTGTGATATTAGGTTAGCTTTTAAGATTAAGAGTTTGCTACGACTAATAAATTTAGTTATTTTAAATCGATCTATTTTTATTCTAAATGATAAATCACGTATATCCTAAACGATCACCCATCTCGCGACGGGAACGGGCCTGTACAGGACGAAGCAAGGCGGCCCAAAAATTAAAAGACGGTAAGTCGATCGGGGAAAATTACCCCGAGTTACGTTCGCACGTAACAACAACAACAACAACAACAACAACAACAACAACAACAACAACAACAACAACAACAACAACAACAACAACAACAACAACAACAACAACAACAACAACAACAACAACAACAACAACAACAACAACAACAACAACAACAACAACAACAACAACAACAACAACAACAACAACAACAACAACAACAACAACAACAACAACAACAACAACAACAACAACAACAACAACAACAACAACAACAACAACAACAACAACAACAACAACAACAACAACAACAACAACAACAACAACAACAACAACAACAACAACAACAACAACAACAACAACAACAACAACAACAACAACAACAACAACAACAACAACAACAACAACAACAACAACAACAACAACAACAACAACAACAACAACAACAACAACAACAACAACAACAACAACAACAACAACAACAACAACAACAACAACAACAACAACAACAACAACAACAACAACAACAACAACAACAACAACAACAACAACAACAACAACAACAACAACAACAACAACAACAACAACAACAACAACAACAACAACAACAACAACAACAACAACAACAACAACAACAACAACAACAACAACAACAACAACAACAACAACAACAACAACAACAACAACAACAACAACAACAACAACAACAACAACAACAACAACAACAACAACAACAACAACAACAACAACAACAACAACAACAACAACAACAACAACAACAACAACAACAACAACAACAACAACAACAACAACAACAACAACAACAACAACAACAACAACGACAACGACAACGACAACGACAACGACAACGACAACGACAACGACAACGACAACGACAACGACAACGACAACGACAACGACAACGACAACGACAACGACAACGACAACGACAACGACAACGACAACGACAACGACAACGACAACGACAACGACAACGACAACGACAACGACAACGACAACGACAACGACAACGACAACGACAACGACAACGACAACGACAACGACAACGACAACGACAACGACAACGACAACGACAACGACAACGACAACGACAACGACAACGACAACGACAACGACAACGACAACGACAACGACAACGACAACGACAACGACAACGACAACGACAACGACAACGACAACGACAACGACAACGACAACGACAACGACAACGACAACGACAACGACAACGACAACGACAACGACAACGACAACGACAACGACAACGACAACGACAACGACAACGACAACGACAACGACAACGACAACGACAACGACAACGACAACGACAACGACAACGACAACGACAACGACAACGACAACGACAACGACAACGACAACGACAACGACAACGACAACGACAACGACAACGACAACGACAACGACAACGACAACGACAACGACAACGACAACGACAACGACAACGACAACGACAACGACAACGACAACGACAACGACAACGACAACGACAACGACAACGACAACGACAACGACAACGACAACGACAACGACAACGACAACGACAACGACAACGACAACGACAACGACAACGACAACGACAACGACAACGACAACGACAACGACAACGACAACGACAACGACAACGACAACGACAACGACAACGACAACGACAACGACAACGACAACGACAACGACAACGACAACGACAACGACAACGACAACGACAACGACAACGACAACGACAACGACAACGACAACGACAACGACAACGACAACGACAACGACAACGACAACGACAACGACAACGACAACGACAACGACAACGACAACGACAACGACAACGACAACGACAACGACAACGACAACGACAACGACAACGACAACGACAACGACAACGACAACGACAACGACAACGACAACGACAACGACAACGACAACGACAACGACAACGACAACGACAACGACAACGACAACGACAACGACAACGACAACGACAACGACAACGACAACGACAACGACAACGACAACGACAACGACAACGACAACGACAACGACAACGACAACGACAACGACAACGACAACGACAACGACAACGACAACGACAACGACAACGACAACGACAACGACAACGACAACGACAACGACAACGACAACGACAACGACAACGACAACGACAACGACAACGACAACGACAACGACAACGACAACGACAACGACAACGACAACGACAACGACAACGACAACGACAACGACAACGACAACGACAACGACAACGACAACGACAACGACAACGACAACGACAACGACAACGACAACGACAACGACAACGACAACGACAACGACAACGACAACGACAACGACAACGACAACGACAACGACAACGACAACGACAACGACAACGACAACGACAACGACAACGACAACGACAACGACAACGACAACGACAACGACAACGACAACGACAACGACAACGACAACGACAACGACAACGACAACGACAACGACAACGACAACGACAACGACAACGACAACGACAACGACAACGACAACGACAACGACAACGACAACGACAACGACAACGACAACGACAACGACAACGACAACGACAACGACAACGACAACGACAACGACAACGACAACGACAACGACAACGACAACGACAACGACAACGACAACGACAACGACAACGACAACGACAACGACAACGACAACGACAACGACAACGACAACGACAACGACAACGACAACGACAACGACAACGACAACGACAACGACAACGACAACGACAACGACAACGACAACGACAACGACAACGACAACGACAACGACAACGACAACGACAACGACAACGACAACGACAACGACAACGACAACGACAACGACAACGACAACGACAACGACAACGACAACGACAACGACAACGACAACGACAACGACAACGACAACGACAACGACAACGACAACGACAACGACAACGACAACGACAACGACAACGACAACGACAACGACAACGACAACGACAACGACAACGACAACGACAACGACAACGACAACGACAACGACAACGACAACGACAACGACAACGACAACGACAACGACAACGACAACGACAACGACAACGACAACGACAACGACAACGACAACGACAACGACAACGACAACGACAACGACAACGACAACGACAACGACAACGACAACGACAACGACAACGACAACGACAACGACAACGACAACGACAACGACAACGACAACGACAACGACAACGACAACGACAACGACAACGACAACGACAACGACAACGACAACGACAACGACAACGACAACGACAACGACAACGACAACGACAACGACAACGACAACGACAACGACAACGACAACGACAACGACAACGACAACGACAACGACAACGACAACGACAACGACAACGACAACGACAACGACAACGACAACGACAACGACAACGACAACGACAACGACAACGACAACGACAACGACAACGACAACGACAACGACAACGACAACGACAACGACAACGACAACGACAACGACAACGACAACGACAACGACAACGACAACGACAACGACAACGACAACGACAACGACAACGACAACGACAACGACAACGACAACGACAACGACAACGACAACGACAACGACAACGACAACGACAACGACAACGACAACGACAACGACAACGACAACGACAACGACAACGACAACGACAACGACAACGACAACGACAACGACAACGACAACGACAACGACAACGACAACGACAACGACAACGACAACGACAACGACAACGACAACGACAACGACAACGACAACGACAACGACAACGACAACGACAACGACAACGACAACGACAACGACAACGACAACGACAACGACAACGACAACGACAACGACAACGACAACGACAACGACAACGACAACGACAACGACAACGACAACGACAACGACAACGACAACGACAACGACAACGACAACGACAACGACAACGACAACGACAACGACAACGACAACGACAACGACAACGACAACGACAACGACAACGACAACGACAACGACAACGACAACGACAACGACAACGACAACGACAACGACAACGACAACGACAACGACAACGACAACGACAACGACAACGACAACGACAACGACAACGACAACGACAACGACAACGACAACGACAACGACAACGACAACGACAACGACAACGACAACGACAACGACAACGACAACGACAACGACAACGACAACGACAACGACAACGACAACGACAACGACAACGACAACGACAACGACAACGACAACGACAACGACAACGACAACGACAACGACAACGACAACGACAACGACAACGACAACGACAACGACAACGACAACGACAACGACAACGACAACGACAACGACAACGACAACGACAACGACAACGACAACGACAACGACAACGACAACGACAACGACAACGACAACGACAACGACAACGACAACGACAACGACAACGACAACGACAACGACAACGACAACGACAACGACAACGACAACGACAACGACAACGACAACGACAACGACAACGACAACGACAACGACAACGACAACGACAACGACAACGACAACGACAACGACAACGACAACGACAACGACAACGACAACGACAACGACAACGACAACGACAACGACAACGACAACGACAACGACAACGACAACGACAACGACAACGACAACGACAACGACAACGACAACGACAACGACAACGACAACGACAACGACAACGACAACGACAACGACAACGACAACGACAACGACAACGACAACGACAACGACAACGACAACGACAACGACAACGACAACGACAACGACAACGACAACGACAACGACAACGACAACGACAACGACAACGACAACGACAACGACAACGACAACGACAACGACAACGACAACGACAACGACAACGACAACGACAACGACAACGACAACGACAACGACAACGACAACGACAACGACAACGACAACGACAACGACAACGACAACGACAACGACAACGACAACGACAACGACAACGACAACGACAACGACAACGACAACGACAACGACAACGACAACGACAACGACAACGACAACGACAACGACAACGACAACGACAACGACAACGACAACGACAACGACAACGACAACGACAACGACAACGACAACGACAACGACAACGACAACGACAACGACAACGACAACGACAACGACAACGACAACGACAACGACAACGACAACGACAACGACAACGACAACGACAACGACAACGACAACGACAACGACAACGACAACGACAACGACAACGACAACGACAACGACAACGACAACGACAACGACAACGACAACGACAACGACAACGACAACGACAACGACAACGACAACGACAACGACAACGACAACGACAACGACAACGACAACGACAACGACAACGACAACGACAACGACAACGACAACGACAACGACAACGACAACGACAACGACAACGACAACGACAACGACAACGACAACGACAACGACAACGACAACGACAACGACAACGACAACGACAACGACAACGACAACGACAACGACAACGACAACGACAACGACAACGACAACGACAACGACAACGACAACGACAACGACAACGACA